>VYZT01051416.1:350560-397753 GCA_013400735.1 Pomatostomus ruficeps | reverse complement strand
CCTCCCCCCCCCCCTGCCCCACCCGCAGCCCTCCTGGCCGCCCCCCCCCCCGCCCGCTGCCCCCCCACAGAAAGCCGTGGCCACCATGGATGGTCAGAGATAAGGCTGGGGCTGGCGGAGGGTTGGGGGGGTCAGGGGAGGCCGGGCCGGGGCGTTGGGAGNAGGGGGGGGGGAAGTGCGTGCTTCCAGGGAAGGCACTGACCCATGAGAGCCTCTGGCTGCTCTCTACTCCCCTCCCCTTTTTTTTAAAAATATATAACTATAATATATAAATATATCTAATGTATATAAATCCAGAGAGAAGGAGCAGCAGCGTGGAGGCAGCTGCTGGGTGTCTGGGGGCTTTTCCCTCTGGCTCTACCCCCACCCAGCATCTCTACATCAGGGCAGGCGAGGGGAGGACAGGAATAACAGAAATAAATGGATGGAGGTGGCTGTTGGCACCCCAGATCATGGCCACATGGACATGGAGCCACTGGACACCCTCCCCAGCGCTGGCTCCCCTGGGCACGTGTTGCAGTGCCCAGAGCAAAGGCAGCTCTCTGGCTTCCGAAATTCAGCCCGGCTTCTTGCACAGACCCCCCCATGACTCGCCCCCAACCCCGTCCTCCCTCCCTCAGCATCCCCAGGGCCTGGGGGTTTATCAAATTGATGTCCCCCTGTCCCTGTGACCGCCCTACGTGGCGCTTCCCCAGGCAGGGGGGAGCTGGGGGTTTTTTAGTTTTCAAATCAATGTTGCTTAAAAAAAACAAACAGAAAAACAAACCAAAAAAAAAAAAAAAAAGAGAGAAAAAAGACCCAGCAAAAAACAGGTTGAAGGTTTTTTATTAATTTAAAAATAATAAAAATTAAAAAAAAAAAATCACTTTTTTAACACCAGCTGTCCCTGCCTTTTCTCTCTGCTGGGAGGATGTCCCTGGCAGGGCACTGAGAATGGGGGTGATGCCCCTGTGATGCAGCATCACCAGTGGGGACTGGGTCCCCAAGGAGCTGCCCTGAGTCCGTGCTCTGCCTCCAGAAGCCACCGGTGCTGTCCCCAAAGAGGGGGATCAGAGGGAAGGGAAGACCCAGGGCCATGGGGGTGCTGTACCAGCACAGCGAGGAGCCCCCAAGTGCCAGGGAGTGCAGCTGACACCCCTTTCTGTCCCCTCACTGTGGGGACACTCGGGGAGGGGATGCTCCCCCCCTCTGCAGAAGGGTCACCAGCCAGAGGACACAGGAGCTCACCAGGCCCGTGGCCACTGCGCTCACACAACAAACAGCTGGGGTAAAACCCCAGAAATGGGAACACAGCAGCTCTGCCAGTGCCAGGAAAGATGGAGGCTCAAGGCACAGCCCAAAGCTTCCTGCAGGGGTGGGGAGGTCCCCAGGATGGCACAAACTTCAAAGAGAAAAAGAAAAAAAAAATTCCCCATCTGGGGTTACTTACCTGCTCCTAAGATCACCCAAGGAGGGATCTGGGGCTGTTCAGGGGGGTGGGGGTGTTCATAGGGTGCATCTGGGTCCTGGGGGCAGGAAATGGGGCAGGGGGATTTTGAGCACCACAGAGGCCACCCCAGCTGGGGCATATCTTGCAAATGCCATTGCTCCCACAGGTGTTGGTTGTGAAGCCCCTAAACCCCAGCCAGGAGTGTGGGATGGTCCTTTGTTGGCTCTGCTCTGGTGTCAGAGTGGTTTGCTCAGTGTTCCCAGTTATCCTGCAGGAGGTGGCACTGGGGGGACCCCAGATCCACCTCAGCACTCCCAAAGCAGGTTTTGAGCACCTGGTTTTCCCCTGAGAAACCAAACCCACCAGGGAGAACATTCCAGGGGGAATTCCCTGAGAACTGAGGTGCCTGTGGAGTGCTGTGGGACAGGCAGGGATGGAGTCTGGCCCTATGGGGGGAAGGTTTGGGGACATCCACCAGGAGGGCAGGGTTCCCACAGGACAGCCACAGGGGGATGTCCCCCATAACCTCTGGGTCCCCTCAGGTGCCTCTGGGGTTCCCCGCAGGGTTTCTCACCTCCCACTCACCCGAGAGGTGCCACTGGCTCTGTGTTGTCCCCCCTGTGTATGTCATTGCCTGTGGGCAGAGGGGACATCCCCAGGCCCCCGGGGACACAGCCAGGTGTCCCCAGCTGTGACACCCCTGAGTCCCCTCGTCATGCTCCAGGGATTGGGGTTTCCCTGCCTGCTACCCCTCCACTCGTGACACAGCTTGTGTTCAGTCTCAGCACACACTGGGGCTCTCTCCCATGCACAGT
Source organism: Pomatostomus ruficeps (assembly GCA_013400735.1). Classification (NCBI taxonomy): domain Eukaryota; kingdom Metazoa; phylum Chordata; class Aves; order Passeriformes; family Timaliidae; genus Pomatostomus; species Pomatostomus ruficeps. The sequence goes on along the minus strand of VYZT01051416.1, from coordinate 395,509 downwards.
GAGGGGTGGGTGGCACAGGAGGGCCGGGGAAAAGCAGCCCCAAGCCTTGGGGTGGCACAAGGGAAAGGAGGGGACGTGTCCCTCTCGTGGGGTCGAGGTGTGTTGGGGGGAGGTGGGAAGCAGAGAGGTTTGTGCCGCCTTTCCATCGATGGTAGCGCTGCAGGAGGGACAAAGGGGTGGCAGAGGGGGTTCTTGGAGATGAGGAAGGCAGCTCAGGGATGCTCGTCCCGTGGGATAAGCGACAGCAAACCAGCGGCTTGGGGTGGGATTTGCTTTTGGCATCAAACTCTGTTCTGCTGCTGCCCTTCCCACTGAGGTCCCCATTTCCCCCTTCTCCAGCAGCAAATGAGCGTCCTCTTCCTCCTCCTGCTGCTGTCCCAGACCCCCTTGGGGACACAGGCTCCCCCGGCAGGGCACAGGTGGGCCAGGGGGTGCAGGACACCAGGGCGCTGATCCAGACCCGGGGAGGGGCTTGGACAGGGGCTGTGTTCAGGACGAGGGACGCTGCCGGCCCCTCCCTGTGCCCGAGGGGAAGATCCTGTTCCAAGGCCACTCCGCTCAGGAAGCACACGCGCTCTGCCGCTCGTCACCCTTTATTTCTGCAGGCCGGAGTCGCTTGCTCACTCCATCCCCACCGGAGCCCGGCCCCGGTACACGAGTCCATCCCTGCCCACCAGGTCGAACGCGCCGGGCTGGGAAGGAGGGGAAGGGGAAGGGCTGGCTGCCACACCGGGCTGCGCTCAGCCTCCCCACCCGGCTCCTCCTGGGGAAACCGAGGCACAGATCCCCCCTCCCTGCCTGTATCCCCAGTTTGCCCACCCCTACCTTGTTGGGGTTTGGGAGCAGGGGCTCCATGGGCTGCACCGGGCAGGTGCTGGTGTGTTTGCCCCCGCAGTACCTCGGGGATCTGCGGGAATAGCCCTCGGCTGCCTGCTCCCTGTGGGACAGGGCACAGGGATGCTCAGAGCCCAGCGCTGTGGCACCCTGTGCTTCACCCTGCTATGCCAGGGAGGGATTCAGGGGGTGCTCCCCCTCCTCCAGCTGCTGCAGGAGACCCCTGCCCACCCAGCCCTGCAGGATCTGCCCTTTCCCCACAGCCCCAAGAGCTGCCCATAGCCGTGGCATGTCCTGGTGCCCTTTGCTGGGGACACCAGGAGGCAGGGCCGGGGCTGTCCCAGCTCCGGGGCTTGATTTTGGGAGCTCCATTCACAGGAGGCACAAAGTCCCCAGCAAGCCTGAGCCCAGGCTGACACCAGACACAACTCATCCCATGTGGCTTCAGCACCACTGAGACAGAGACCTGGGCTAGACAGGACAGCACGGGAGCTGTAAAACCCCTCTGCAGCTCCTCTCTGCCCAGGCACCTCCAGCCACCTCCACCCCACCGAGGGAGGAGCTCTCTTTGCCAGGACAGGGCTCCGCTACTCCCCAGGAGCCAGGGATGGGTCCCCATGTCCCTACCTCTGCTCCTGTGCTTGCCCTGGCTTGAGAGCGTGGGGCAGGCGCCCGGAGAGGCAGGGGCTCAGCGGTGGTGAGGATGGGACGCTCTCAGAGTGTCTGGGGAGGGTGACAGAGGCCACAGGTGGCTGACAGGAGCCAGATGAGCAACCCTCACCGCAGGGCGCTGCCAGCACCCATCTGCCCCTGTCCCACCCCCGATGCCCCGGTGCTGGTGCCACTCACCGGCCAGGCAAGTGCTCAGCTGAGCCACAGGGTAAGTACTTGGAGGAGGGCACCTTTATGAGCCTCCTGAAACAGAGAGAAAAGGGCCAGGGAAGCTCCTGGGGGACACAGCGCTGCCTGCGCAGGCAGAGCCAAGGGCTGGGAAATTAAAGCAGGGAGTTCCAGCATTTGCAGGGGAATCATGGGGTGCTGAGCCTGGTTTCTCCCTCAACAGTCCCGTACAGTCCAAACCACTGGCTGGCTACAAAATAAAGGGGGTGCCATGAGCGAAATGGGTTGTTTGTGGGGTCCCACCTGGGAGAAAGCTCCAGCTCATATTAGAGAATGGTGAATCCACAGAGGGAAGCTCCCAAAACCAGTCCCGTGGGAGGTGGGGTTGGTGGCAAGGTCAAAGGGGGGGTTTCTGTACCCCTTGCTGGGGTGGGATGCTCCCAGCCTGGGTCACGCTCTCCTCAATGCCACTGGCACCTCCAAAATGTGGCGGCTGCTCGTGGCTGCCCAGGACACACAGGGATGGGAGGTGGAGGGCACAGGCTCCCACACCTGCCATCACACCTGTGTCCTCCCTTGGTCAGCACTCAGGACCCCCCTGTTCCCTGCCAGAAGGGCTCTTGCACCACGTGTCCCAGCCCTGCCAGGGGACAAGCCACTGTCCCCCACACTCGTCATGAAAGCCTTTGCACCTACAGTCCAGCATCAGCTGGGGATGGCTCCATCCTGGAGCTGCCTCCTCCTCGTGCCTCCTCAGATGTCGGGAGCCTCCTGCCAGAGGGAGGGAGTCAGCATCAGCATCCCCATGGTCCCATCACTGGATAACGGGATCCAATGCCAGGGCACCACGCGGGTGCAGCCAGAGGGAACGGGGCCAGTGCTGTCCCCAAAGCCATTGCTGTCCCCATGGCACTGACCTGCTAGTCCCAGCCACGCTCTCGGCTGGGATCCAGAGGGTCTGGGATCCTGGGTGGCCTCGTGCTGCCTGCACCTGCTGGCCTGGGAGGTGGGTGCCGGGCGCTCCTGGATGCATTCTCGAGGCAGTGAAACCACCATCCAAATCCTTTTCCTGAACGTGGGGAGGAGCCTGAGCAAGCAGAGCAGTGTGTCAGCCCCAGCTCTTGTTCCCAAAACTCCATCCCTTTCCCTCAGGGAAGCTCCCTGTGCCACAGTGACCTTGGGCTTAAACCAGCCCTTGGTCTAAGGGCTGCCAGATGGGGGTGCAGACCCCGAAGGAGGCGGTGTCTTGGGGGAAGCACCCACGGGGCTGGAAAGAGCCTCTACCTTGGAGATGCTGACCTTGGTCTCTTCATCCTTGATCTGTCCCACATCAGTCATCTCAGGGGGAGCATCTGGGCGGCTGGGAAGAGCCTCTGCCTTGGAGATCCTGATCTTGATCTCTTCATCTTTGATCTCTCCCACATTGGTCATCTCAGGGGGAGCATTCGGGTGACTGGGAAGAGCCTCTGCCTTGGAAATGCTTGTCTCGATCTCTTTGTCCTTGATCCGTCCTTTGTCATCCTGTCCTATATCATCCTGTCCCATGTCATTCTGTCCTGTGTCACTCCATTGCACATTTCGTCCCATGCCCTTCCGTCCCATGTCCTTCTGTCCCACATTCCATCCCATGTCATTCCGTCCCATGTCATTCTGTCCCGTGTCACTCCTTCCTGTATTCCGTCCCATGTCATTCCGTCCCATATTCCATCCTGTGTCATGCCGTCCCACGTTCTGTCCCGTGTCATTTGCCCCAAAGGACACGTGGTGGCCGCTCTCATTCGCCTGCAGCAAATCCTTCCCTCTGCCCTGTGCCCTGGCCTTGGGGGGCAGAGGGCTGACGGGCCGGGTGTCCCCATGCCTTGGTACGGGTGTCCTGGGCCTTTCCAAGAGGGTAACTGGAAGAAGAGACCAGAGGGAACACCCCAGGGTCAGGGGAGCCTGGGGGAACACGGCTGCGGGAAAACCCAGCAGCCTGCAGGCTCCCTGTTCCCTCACACTCCCCGGATCCCTCCCCAGCCGTGCCCAGAGGTACTTTCGTTGCCGATGACAATCAGCCCTTGGTCCTCCCATGGCTGTGTGAGCTGGGGGCCGGTCTCCTGCAGCCAGTCCTGGGAGCCTTGCTTGCCCTGGCCCATCATGTCCTGTATGGTGGAGTGAGAAGGAAAGGACAGGCTGGCTGCCACCCTGGGCTGCATTCAGGATCCCCAAGCCAGCCTCCCAACACAGCTCTTCCTGGGGAAACTGAGGCAAAGATCCCACCCCCTACATGCTCAGCATCACCCTCCCAGCCCTGGTTCCCTCTCAGTGTCTCCTCTTGAGGCTGAACAGCCCCAGCTCTGTCAGCCTTTCCCCAGGACAGAGATGCTCCAGTCCTCAAATCATCTTTGCGGCCCTCCACGGGAGCTCTCCAGGAGCTCTGTGTCTCTCTCATCCCGAGGAGCCCAGAACTGGACACTGCCCCAGGTGAGGCCTCTCCAGGGCTGAGCAGAGGGGCAGGATCACTCCCTGACCTGCTGGAAATGCTCTTCCCAACGCCCCCCGGGACACCAGTGCCCTTCTCGTCCCCCTGGGCACAGGGCTGGTCATGGACAGCTCGCTGTCCCCCAGGAACCCCAGCACCTTCCCCACAGAGCTGCTTTTCCATCCAGTCAGTCCTGGTCTGTGCTGGTGCCTGGGGTGCCTCCACAGGTGAAGGATCCCGCACTTGCCTTCCCTGAACTTCAAAATGTTTCTCCCCAGCCTGTTTAGCCCTTTGGGCACCTCCATGCCCGTGGTTTTAGCAGCCAGCCCAGGGGATCAGCAAACACCTGACTGACGCCATCTAATACCACAGCTTTCCTGCCCACCAGGAAGTCCTCCAGCACGTCCCAGCACACCATGTGTCTCACTTCCTCTGGGGCTGGGGAGAGCATCAGGCTCTTTTCCAGCCTTTTTTTGGGAAGGAAGGCATCAGAGCCATCCATGTCACTGGGGGCAGGATGGGATCCAGAGGAGTGTTGACCCCCCAGCACTTCTGGGGACCATGCCCTGATGTGGGGGGCCCTGCCCTGGAGCAGGCCCTGAGTGTGCTCAAGGACGTACCATGACAGTGTCCATCAGCTGGTTACGGAGGTCATCCATCATATTCTGGAAGTTTTCCTGGAGTGGGGCGAGGACAGGGACAGCAGTCAGAACACAGGAGCAGGATTTAAAAGGAACATCTGCAAATTAACTTGGTCACCACACAGGGGGATCCTGGACAGGGCCATGCCAAGTGGCTGTGGCTGTCCTGCACAGGGGGACCTTCCCAGGACCCAGGTTACTTTTTTGCTGGCTGTTTAGTTCACAAATGCCTCAGCAGCCCTGCCTGAGGGAGGCAGTGACCTCTACCACCAGCCTGACCTGCAGGCAGTGGTGCCCTTCTGCCCTCCCCGGGGCAGTGCTGGCAGAAGGAGAGTGGGGTGCTCTGGGAAGGTTGGGCTGAGCTCCCACGTTCCACTCTTGGGACACCCTTCCCACTCGTCCCTCCTGGTGCCCTCCACACTGAAAGGCTCCAAGAGCTGCAGGGCAATGCAGTGTGGGGCAGCTCCTGGGGGCACCGGTGGCAGCTCACCGTGTCAAAAGTCTCCTGTATCTTCTGCATGTCCTCTGCCATGCGGGACTGCTCCGCCTTTATCTCATTGACCTCCTCACGGAGCTCCTGGCAAAGAGCCCTGACCTGGGAGAGGGGGATGGTGGGGTGAGCCCCATGCCAGGCTCTCTGGCCCCCACCATGGTCTGCGCAGAGCTGGGGGCAGCGCAGGGCCCAGCCAGGCTGGCACAGGGCAGGGCAGGGCTTGACCTTCAGCACACCCTCAGCAGCAGCTCCCCAGCAGCACAAGGGGGTGCAGACCCCAGAGGAGGGAGCGGCTCAGGGGGAGCATCCCGGGCTGGGCAGTGCCTCTACCTCGGCGATTTCCTTTTCATTGGCTTCCACTTTCTGCTTTAACTCCTCAAGGAAAGAGGCAGAGAAAGGGCTTCCCTCGGCCCCCTCCAGTGGTTCCCCACTCTCCTGGACAGGCAGATCCCGCAGGCCCAGGTGCACGAGCATCCCATTCAGGAGGTTGCGCAGTTGCTCGAAGTCGATGACTTCAGTCCTCGGTGACCCGAGGGCGGCATCCAGCATCTGGCCCAGGGTGAGCGTTGCCATTGCTGCTGACCTGCCCGAAAGCACAGAACTGCCATGAACAGGAGCCCCTTGTGCTCTTGCTCCGGAGAGGAGCGGGTAGGATGGAAGAAGGCGGCAGGAGGTGGTAGAAGGAGGTAGAGGAAGAGGTGCACAGCCAGCAGGCTCCTTCCTCTTTGGTTTCTTCCTTGTTCTGGAGCCACTCGTGTCCCTCTTTACAGCGTCCCCCTGCCCCGGCAAAGAGTGCCCATTGTTACACAGCAATGGCCCAGCCCCACGTGGAATGTCCCCATTGTCCCCCGCTGCTGGCAGTGTCCTGGTTACAGCAACCAACAGAACCTGAGGGGACGGTGTGCCACAACACCTCCAGCCTTTACTGCTTTCAGCCCCAAAATGACACGAAGGATGGCTCACATAGGGCAGGTGGTGCCCCAGGAGCTGCTTACAGGGTGAGTTGAGCCTGCCTAGGAGGGCTGTGTGCTGTGGAGAGGTGATCCCTGTTCTTATACAGCCTGGAGCATTCCAGAACACTCCAGGGGGAGACCAGCCCCAGAGGGGAAGTACCTCCAGTTATTCACTTTTTGGAGGTTTCAAAAGCATGAGAGTTTCCCTTCTCCCTTAGATGTGGGAATGGTGGAAAGCTGCTGCCGACTCCATCAATACACAGATTTTCAGCACCTTGCTCCAAAGCAAACAGCCATACAAGCAGGGAGAAGCAGACAAACACAAACCTCCAGACAAGCCTAGGAAGTAAAGAACTCATACACAGAGGAAAAAATCTTTGAACCAGAGTGATCCATCAGACAAATCCTTACAAAAGTCATCAACTAGAAATTCCCTTTTAAACCCGCAGGTCTGACCACCAGGCAGTGGGATCACTGACATCTCCCTGCTCTGGGAAGGCCCAGGAGCTTTGAGCACAGGAGGGCTGGGTGAGCTCCTGGGCGGATCCTGGCTCCTGGGCCGGGCATGGCACTGCAGGGAGTTCCAGCATTGTCAGGGGAATCGTGGGGTGCTGAGCCTGGTTTCTCCACCAGCACCACAGCACAGTCCAACCCACTGGCTGGCTACAAAAGAAAGGGGGTGCCATGGGGGAAATGGGCTATCTGTGGTTTCCCACCTGGGAAAAAGCTCCAGCTCATATTAGAGAACGGTGAATCTGCAGAGGGAAGCTCCCAAAACCCACTGGTGTGGGAATTTCTCCAGGGGCATCTCCAGCAGCCCAGAGCTGGGGCTGGAGCCTTTGGGAACACAGGCTGTGCCCAGGAGCAGCAAGGGGACCCCAGGGACACAGCCTGGCACCCTGGGGAGGCAAGAAGGGACACAGAGGCTGTGTGAGAACCAATCTATAAATTCCACAATGGACAGGTGCTGGGGGGGCACCCATCATCACAAGGGACCAGACCAGCGACGGTGCTGGAACCCGGGATGGTGACACAAGTTCTCCCTCTATTTTCCTTCCTTCTTCCTTTCTCCCTCTCCTTCAAAGTTTAAACTGTAGCTGCCATGGGCTGTTAAGAAATCGCTGCTTCCACGTGTAGTTCAGGGCAATTTAACCCACGAGCTGTTCATTGGGGCAGTTGTTTAATCCACGGGCTGTTCAAATAAGTTGCCACGTGTTGTTCAGAGAATTTTAATCCACGGGCTGTTGAAATAAACTTAATCTGTGGGCTGTTCCTCAGGGAAGTTTAATCCACAGATTGTCCAGGGAAATTTAATCCATAGACTGTTCAGAAATGTTTAAATCATTGCTGCCCTAGTCCGTGCAACCTAGCACACGGTTTAAATCCTTGCTGCCAAAAAACCCCAACTTTTTAATTGATTGTTTGGTGCTGTTTCACCTTAATAGAGCCCCAGAGTATCCCAAAGGTCCAGGACCATCCTCTCAGGACAGGCACAGGGTTTCCTCCAGAGCCAGGTCACAGATCAGGAGGGTCCAGAGTGCTGACCAAACCAGGACAGAGGAGTGAGGGCAGGTTGGGAGCCTGTGCCCTCCACCTCCCATCCCTGTGTGTCCTGGGCCGCCAGGAGCAGCTGCTGTGTTTTAGAGTGGCTCCATCCTGGAGCTGCCCCCTCCTCGTGCCTCCCTGAATGACAGAAACCTGGTATCAGTGGGAGGACACGGCACAGCCACATCAGCAGCATCCCCACACTTCCACCACTGGCTAAATGGGTCTGATGCCAGGGCATCACACAGCCCCTGGCTATGACAGCTAGAGGGAACGGGGCCAGTGCTGTCCCCAAAGCCATCTCTGTCCCCATGGCACTCACCTGTGAGTCCCAGCCACCCTGTTGGCCCGAGGGTCCGTGCTGCTGGGTGGCCTCGTGCTGGCTGCACCCACGGGATGGAGGTGTGGGTGCTGGGGGATCCTGGATGAACATCCCAGGGCGCAGGACCCTGCACTTGCCTTCGCTGAATTTCAAAAGGTTTCTCCCCAGCCAAGGGTTTCGGGTGTCCATGTGCACCAGGGAGGGGCTGTGGTGGGATGGCGATGCAGCCTGGCCCCAGGGAGTCACCAGCTCCTGCTGCTTCTCCCATCCCTCTGAACAGGGCCCTTTTCTGAGCAGGAAACAGAGCACACTGGAGCTGCCCTGGCTCTGCCTGTGCCAGGTTGTGCCTCCAGGTGGGATGTGCAGGGAACAGGGGCAGAGACCTTGGGGCACGCAGTGCCTGGAGGTACTGGGGGCTGCAGTCCTGCTCCACTGGCAGACCTTGGCCTCCTCTTCCTCTTCCTCCAGCTTTGCTGCCCACCAGGAAATCCTGCAGCACATCCCAGCACACCATGCTGTCACCTCCTCTGGAGCTGGAGAGAGGCTGGCAGGAGAGTGGGGGGCTCTGGGTGGGTTGGGCTGTGCTCCCACATTCCACTCTTGGGACACCCTTCCCACTCGTCCCTCCTGGTGCCCTCCACACTGGGAGCCTCCAAGGGCTGCAGGGCAGTGCAGTGAGGGGCAGCTCCCAGGGGCACTGGTGACAGCTCACCAAGTCAAGGGACTCCTGGATGGTCCAGATGTCCTCTGCCATGTGGGACTGCTCCACCTTCAAGTCGTTGATCTTGAGGAGCTCCTGGAAAAGAGCCCTGACCTGGGAGAGGGGGATGGTGGGGTGAGCCCCAGGCTCTCTGGGGACCAGGTGTTCTGCCCCCACCATGGTCTGCACAGAGCCGGGGGCAGCGCAGGGCCCAGCCAGGCTGGCACAGGGCAGGGCAGGGCTTGGCCTTCAGCACACCCTCAGCGGCCAAGAAGGGGCAGCAGCTCCCCAGACGCATGAGGGATGCAGACCCCAAAGGAGGGGGCAGCTCAGGGGGAGCACCCAGAGGGGCTGGGAAGAGCCTCTGCCTTGCTCACATCTCTATCACTGCCTTCCACTTTATCTTCTCCTTGTCTGATGGGGTGGGAACCACAGGGGCCTCTCACAATTCCCTGCAGTGGTTCCCTGCTCTCCTGGGCAGGCAGATCCCACAGGCCCAGCTGTCCAAGCATCCCACCCGGGAGGTGGTGGCAGGAGACAGAGCAAGACGGGCACAGCCAGCAGGCTCCGTCCTCTTTGCTCTGCTCCTCATTCTGCAGCCTGCATGTCTCCCTGTTTACAGCTGCATCCAAATTCAGTGCTGGAGACAATTTACTGCAGCAGCAACTCTAAGGGAAAGCTATGGAGGTACCTTGACCGCTGAAATTTAAAAGGTAATCAGGGCTAATGCAAACAAATTTTAATGAGAATTTCAACCTTGGCGGCATCTAGTTAACTTCACTTCTGACCCTACCAACAGTAAAGCCACAGCTTTTGCTTTAACAATACACAGTGCTTTGGTAAACCCCATACACCCAACCACTGCACTGGGGTTAAATCACCACGGAATTATATCCAATACAGCACAGAGTACGGGCCCAACAAATGGGAACAAATGGCAAGCCATCAGTGTTGATGTGTGTGTTGTACAGGAACAACAGGGATTTATTTGTGAAAGTAACACCACTAATGCCCAAGAAGTCTGTGTTGGCACTGAACAAAATGTTTGTCATTTTGAAATAAGTCCTGCTGAAATCCTTGAAACTGTGCTTATATACATTGGGAAGAGCTGAGAACTATTTGTGATTCCATACAGACCACACTACTACAGAAATAAGTCATCACTCGAACATCTGTGTTTGTAGCTTTTTCCAAAATTAGGGGATGAGACTTCAACTATTCAGTTCTGTCACAACCCATGGATTGCTACAATCTACCTACACATCCCAGCAAGATTTCCTGCTCACCCCCACTGGAATGAACCTTGCACTGGTGGAAAAATTACTGCAGCACAACGAGCTGTGTTGACTGCTGGAAGGTGTCTGAAGCAATGGACACAGAGCTCCAATTGTTCATCACAATGCAGAAGAGATACACCATGTCTTGGAAAGAGTGATGAGAAATGGAGAACATCACTGGGCTGGGATTGTGTTTGGGTAGTCACCCACTGCAACAGGAATTCCAGAGCTAACACTGCATCCTGCTGTAATTTTGCTGATTGCTGTCATTTTATGCTTAATGTACTGTAGTGTTCTATATGCTGGAGTGTTTGTATTAGCTACACAGGTAGCGCTGTCCCACAGATGTCCTTGCATACATAATATCGTTCCATCACATTCAACAGTCTTAAAAATCACAGTATTTAGCTAACCTGATCAAAAATGTCTCTCAATTTGAACATAATAAATCCCTATTTATAGGCACAGAGGCAAGAGTGACCACATGGCCACTCTGTGGAACAAGAGGAGTTGTCTTTAGTCACGGGGTGCATTCTGCTGGTGCATCCCCTCCGCTCTTGAGCTGCACTATGATCTGAGAAATGCTTGTCAGGCCTTGGCCTTGAGAACAGCACCTGGGCTGAGCAACTCTCAATCTTATCAGAAGCACTGTCTGCTCCCAGGAACCTGTGCTGTCTAACAAGCTCCTGGTTTTTAACAAACAGCCTTGGAAAGTTATTTTTCTTGCCCGAATAACAACCCAAGCAGAACAACATTTTTGTTATCAAACTTTCAAAGAAAGCTGCTGACCTGAATTATGACCATTCTTCGAGGCTCAACCCTTTGCCTGTCGAGAAGATGCAGAGACATCTGATGTATTTCCAGGAGCTTGAGGGGAATTTTTCACAGGTACCTCGTACAGGCTCCTCCAGGTCTCTGTGCGAGTGGGAATGCGCTATAGCAAACACATTATAGACGTTGCTCTCCTAGGTTCTTAAGTACTTTAGATTTTTAAGGAAATGCCATATGAAATTGTTAAATTGTTTAACTTCACCATAATCAATAGCTTAACAGCTTATGCAGTTAAGTGCTGTTAAACCTTTGGGCCTAACCTAAACTGTTGGTCAAGTCTGGGGCTGAGTTTTGCAAGGGGGCCTACTCTGAACCTCGTGACTCATCTTGTGATTCCTTTTTATCCTTGCCCTTTCCTATCCTTCCTCTTCCCCCATCCCCAGCCTCAATGCAGATGATTTTTGGATTGATTTTGGGTTTAGATTGATTGATTTTAGATTTTAGTTTGCTTTAACCACCCAGTAAGCAGTAAAGTGAACCTTGCCAACAACTCTGTGGAACTTTCACCTCTATACTAAACCTGCTTTTGCTGATACCTTTGCTGGCGATTCTTTAGGCAACCATAAAACATTCACTCAGGACAATGGCCCAGGGCACACAGGCACAACCCTCTGCTCAGCGGTGCTGTGATGCCATGGTTTCTACCCAAACACAGCCCAGCAAAAGCCAGCCTGAATGGGGCAGCAGCCCTCAATGAGCCCCAGCCTTGCCCTGGCAGGTCTTACAAGCACTTTGAAGGGGAGAGAACAGCAACACTGCTCACACTTTCAACACTGGCTTCCAGGATGAAGAACATTGTCCAGCAGTGGCTCAGAAGAAAGGGGGCACAGACATCTGCAAGGGCTCCACAGCTCCAGTTGATCCATTCAATACCTGCAGTACAGCATCATGTTACCCCTCCAGGCCAAGGAGCCAGGCTGTGGCCACAGAGTACAGCTGAGATTTGTTTGTGGTACTTTGAAAACGCAGGAAAACCCATCAACAGCTTTGAGACCTCGTCCAGTCCTGCACATCCCTCATGGAATTTGGCTTGGAGGTTTAATCCATGCTGGATACTGAAGGTGGTCCAAGCACTCCGTGCCAAGGTCCGTTTGTTTGCCTGGTGTTCCAAGGCTTCTCCTGCTCAGTCACCGCTGGCCCCTTGGCACATTTCACATGTTAGAGTAGAACAGAAGGGTGTAGAATAAAGATAACCAAAACTAAACAACTAAACAATTCCTGTGCTATTGAAGCAACTGCTTCCAGCAGCTTTGATTTGTTCCTCGCATCAGCAGACTAGAAACTGGTGTAGGTTTTACTGGAGTGTTTGTCTCATCAAGGGGAAAGATCACAGTTTGGGAGTTTAACCTTCCATCATCTCAGAGACAAGGCCCTCCACAAGCATCTTGTGCTGCTTCCTCAAGTGTCCCCTCCACCCAAGAATTAGTGTCACCCAAGAAAGGAGTGATCAGCAAGTCCTACTTCCCTGTGGAAGCAGGCTGCAAGCTGCCAAGTGAGCCTGGTTACAGCAACAGCCCCACTGAACAGGCACAGCAGCTCTTCCGAGGGCACAGGATTCACAGGGAGCACCAAAGCTGAAAAATCTTACACTTTTTATTGCAGGTTTCAGTGTTAGTGTTTTGGAGAGCACAGCTGCATTAGAAGCAGATATTGTTCCAACTTCCCTTCCCCACGAGACTCTGCCACAAACTCATCAGCCGCAGGCAACTCCAAAAATCGCGCCTGGTTTCGCAGTGCAGACAAGTGTTCCAGTGAGGAGCAGGACCCTCACGTGACTCGTCACTGAAGAGCAATAATGATCCAAAGCTCGCAAAATGAAAAGGCCAACACATTAACTAGCATTCCCTGCTCTGCTGGGCCACACACGTGGGCCTGTTCCCAGCTCCCTGACCCAGGGATGGGAGCAGCCCTGCCAATGGGTTGCCCTAAGCTGTCCTTTCGGGATGTTCTGCTAACTTAGCTCTGATGAAAGTCCCTGCTCTGCTGTGCAGGAGAGGAGAGGCCACTGAGCTGGCACGGAGCTGCTGCTGGCTCAGCTCTGCCAGCAGCACAGCCTGAACGTTCCCTTCCGTGCTCCAGGGCCAGACACGGGCAGAAACGACCCCAAAGGCTGCTCTCGCTGCCCACACAGCAATGAGCAGGCTCTGTTCCCTTCTCACAAGCTGACAGCTACTTCTGTTTAGCTTTTCTTTCCACCCCTACAGGGCAAGAGATAACACACTAAAAAAAAAAAAATACCATTAAAGGAACTTAAAAATTCAACACCACCTCATTTCTCCATCTCTCTTAATTAAGGTGTAATCCTCCCCACTGCCAGTGGCCCCTTCTATTCACTCGTAAAGTGCTGGTCAGGTTGATTTTTTTTCTGTTAGATCTCATGGCTCAAGACCCTGAAAACCTCAACACTCCTACAAAAATAAACAGTTGTGTTACGCCTATGTTTTATGGTATTGCCTTTCCATGCAGATTTCCTTCTCTTGTGGAATCCAGGACGGGGGCAGGCTCAGGTCTAGTCATCGACAGCGATGTTGCGGAAGAGATAGGCCATGGACTCGCCGTTGTGGATTCGCCGGATGGCTTCCGAGAGGATCAAACTGATATCCACAGTCTTTATCTTGGGGCACTGCAGCTTCTGCACCTCGTGAGGAACAGTGTTGGTCACTACCACCTACGGAGGGCCAGAAAGGAAACAAAGTTGTGCTGCTGAAACATTCGCCCCCCCTGATTATTCCTGTTTCACAGTTCAGGGACAGAAATCCTTGCATATTAGAAAAAAAAGATTAAAATAAAGGGTCTCTCCTCTGTGACAGACACCCCCAGCTGCAGGAAGGGAAGTGTCCAGGCAGGGATGACTAATATTTGCACTAGGGAGAAGATACAGGGAAGAAGATCTGATCTGAGCAAGTATTAATCACACACACTTTGTTGTTGTTGTTGTTGTTCCAGTGAAGAACCAGCTAACTGAAAGCATCTGATTAAATGAGTAACTCCAGACATGAGCTACATGCCACAGGAAGGATATCAATTTGTGAGTTTTGGTGCCAGCCCCTCCTCTGCAGTGCAGAGAGCAGACTCACCTCATCAATGGAGGATTCCTCTATGAGGCGGGGGGCATCTGCTGACAAGAGCCCGTGAGTGGCCATCACAAAAATCTTGTAGGCTCCACGCTCTTTCAGGATCTCTGCAGCAGCTACAAAGCTTTCCACATCATCGATGATGTCATCCTGAGGAGAAACAGAAATAACATCAAAACCAGAAGTTTACAGAGCCTGCAGGGCAGGAGTGGATCTGCAAAGTACTGCAGCTTTGGCCATGCACACAGATGAAAAACAGAATACCTGTCTACTTCAGCTGCCGATGAGGAGAGCCACGTGCATGACTAATCTGTGAATGCTATTTCCCTAGTTTAATGACCCTTTTGCCAGTGTGGAGAACAAATGTTGTGTCTTGGAAACAAATTAGTCCCTGCACATGCACTACCACACACAGTTTATCATCAGCAAGGTATGTTTGTTCACGGGGTAGGAGCTGCATGTTGATTACTTACACTGCAGCATGGCATGGCAAGCAAGAGATGCTCAGCAAGCTTTTTGTTTGTTTGGGGTTTTTTAACACTTCAGGAGTTTTCTCTGTGTGCCCTGGATTTATTCATTACTTGCAGACATCTGATAATTAGAATCAAGGGAGCAGGGAGGTTTTAGGGCTTAAAGAGCTGAAGTGCAAAGGGTTTTCAACAGAAAGGTGAAACAACCAAAGTCACCAGCACTACTGGAGAAAAGAGTGCCTAACAAACACGTTCCCACTCTGATACCAGCCATCCCTCCTGGATAGAGCAGCTGAAGCAAAGCTGCTGTGGGAAGCCACCCCCCACCTGTTCCCCTCACACCCGTACCACGATGATGGCAATTCTTCCTCCAACGTCTCCAACCACAGTTATTGGCGGTTTCTCCTTGGCCATCATCACTAAAGAGGAAGGAAAAAAAAGAGTCCAGGTGAGTCAGGCTTGAGTCAAATCCCAACAGTTCCACGACACAAGAGGCTGAACCATTGAACATCTTACACTGATGCAGACACAGACATGCTTTACATGATCCTGACACCCACCTAAGTGATAAACCCTCATTTAACCATCATTTTCTTCCTCAGATGAACAACACTGCTGCATAAAGAGGAAATTCTCTGTTTCTGTGGGGATTTTGTACTGACCTCAGAAGCAGAAAGCAATTCCAACTCTCTAACAGACCCTGTGCAAGGAGAGCTACAAAGCAGCACCTGGTTTATGGGCAATATCAGTGACCTTCTTTGTGCTCCAGCACAGGAGTTGAAAAAAGGGTCCATTCCCTGGCTGGGAACAACAAAAGGGCTTTTCCAAGCAGCACCTCTCAAAGGGCAGGTGCCTTACAAGGTGCAACTTTCCACCTCTTGAACTCAGTAAATCATCTGCAGGATCAGAGACCCGCACTGCAGCTCATTTGCTTTCTGACATCACCAAACACAGAAGGGTCTTTGAGAGGGTGTAAGGACCTTAATACAACCTGCTCAGGCAAAGAAAGCTTAAGGAAGTTTGCAGAAGCAAGTTTGCTGATTAATTTTTAAGTGGATTAATGGAAAGAGCAGGACAAAATCCAGCTGAAACTCAGTTCAACAAGCTCAGGGCAACCAGCAGTTGGATCAAAGGATACACTGACAAGCTGTGCTACCCGGCACCCAGTGAAGAGATGTACTGGGAAACAAAGTTCCATTCCCTCCTGACACTGCTTTTGCACTGACAGGCTTCATGCAAAACCACGTCCTGCCAAAATTCCAGCAGCATCATAAAAATACCAGAGACCTGAACTAGGATGCACTGAGAGTGTCCAGATGTAACACAGCCTCCAGACTTACACCAAACAGCAACCAGCCTCCAGTACAGGCCCGGGACTTGCTGTCCATCTGCCAAACCTCTCATTTGCCATGGGGTTCTGGTACAAAAACTTCCAGCAGGGAAAGGACACTGTGCTGGGCAGACATGTGTCAACAGGTGACAGTCTGGGCTGATCTAACCACTGATGAAGCCAAGAGGCACCTCCAGCACTTTGTAACACTTACCTGGCCCCCCTCCACCCCCCTGTTTTATGCTCTCCACAGTGAGTGCAAAGTTCCTACCAAGGCACTTGGTGCCCCTCCTTTTGCAAGCTCAGGATTCCGGCCACAGAGGCTTCTCAAGTGCCTCAAGGAGTTCAGACACAGCAAGATTTGTCTCCTTTGGGATAATCCATTTCCATGTAGTACCTAAGCAGCAGGAGAACACAAGCCATTGCCCACCAAAAAGCCTGTCTGAATACTGATCTCTGCTCTCCTCATCAAAAATGTCTGACATTAAACTCCCCATCCTGCACAGCAGGATGATCCAGTACTATTCCCATATCTCATCAGTGCCTGGGAATGCTTAGAGTGCAAGCACAGCTGGCTGAGTGAGTCACACTGAGGGATATGATGAAAGCAATTACAAGGACCACAACTTCGAAGATTCTTGTGTAGAGCTGTTCTTCACATCCGTGACCTACTCCACAGGCTGGTTTTCCATAAACCTACCCAAATTTAATAAAAGCTGTCCAGTAATTCTGTTTTGACCAAAGTCCCATCACTCATTGCCAGGTTTTGCAGTTAAAGTCACAGCTACCTTGGACTGAAGAGTTAATCAACAGCTCTCCATGGCACAGACTCCTCAGCCTCCCTTGCATGGTTATTTCTGAGTCTCCTATCAAATGCAAAGTCACGTCTAAATCCTGAAGGAAAAATATTCTTATGAGAAGGAAGATTATTTGTAATAAACGAGGATTAAGCACCACGAGAGATAAGCAGATCATAAATTTCAATTACAGGCACTACTGACCTGCTTAGCTTAGTTACGAGTTTACTATCTAGTCTGGACAGCAACAGAGCTCCTGGCGGGAGCTGTGAAGTATCAAAAGGATTCCACCTGGCTGCCATCCCATCCTCCGTGTGTATCCACGGATGAGTGCCATCTCTGTTTCCAACAGCCAGGTCAGAGGAAATTTTTCTACACAAATGGTGAACGGGCCTGGGGAGCTGAAATTCAGCACTGTTTTACTCACAGAGACATGGAGTTTCAGCAAATCAGTATCCTTCTACTCCATGAAGGAAGCAGACACATTCCTTGCTATGCTTAAAGGCTAACACAGCAACCAGCGACATTAGCAGTGCTTTGCATCTCTGTCTGTTTTTTAAATGCTGTATTTCAATTTTGGTTTATTTTTAAAGAATGGTAGGCAACGTGTCGACCTACCCGGATCTTAAAGAGATGTTCTCCCTTTTCCTTGTTCAATTTTCTCTGCAAAAAAAAGAAAAAAAAATTGCAAGCCAAAGATCTACCCACAACCACATCAAATCTCAACTGCTCCAAGGTGATGAGAGTCTACATAAGGGTTAGTGCAGCCAGTTTCTTCTTCAAAATCTTTGGGCATTATCAAGATGTGCAAGTCAGAACTGCTACGAGGAGGTGCCTTGAAAAATGATTCAAATAATAAAGAATATTTTCCTCCCAGACACAAAACCTCTGTGTTTGTAGACAGAAGAGGATAACAGAAATAAGCCACAGCGGCACTTTTGCCAGGTGTAACCCCTTGGATCATGTACAAGTTTAGGTTAAAGAGTTGGTGACTTTTTCTGGAGAGTAAGAAAAGATGCTTGTGGTATCTGTAGCTTCTGGGGGGAAAATAAAAGAAAAAACTAGACCAACCACCATTTATTATAAAACAAGAATATCAAAGAACACTTTCATTCAGACGTGCACAGAAGTACCACATGTTAAAGGCAAGATCATCACCGGCACTAAAAAACAGCATTCCCAGGTGTGTAAACACCTTGCTTTAATTAAGTGGTCAAAAATAGGTTAAGAAATACTAAAATAAATTCTGTTTGGAGCTGACAGTGCGAATTAAAGTGACAATCACCAAGAAATATAATGCTGCATTTACCACAGAGCCTGGGAGCAAAAGGCTGCTCAAGAATGAACTGTTTTGTGTAGAGATAGCCTTAGAAGGACAGAAAACATCCCCGTGCCCAGCCTAAAAAACGGCAAGGCGGGGTAGGGAAGCAGGAACAGACCCACGGTCCCTCCACTTTTTCCCCCAAACTGCCTTTGTGGCAGTTTGCTGGGCTCTGGGACTCAAGCAGACCATTAGTTCTCTGTGTAAAGTACGGAATTCCAAAGCCACTGAAATGATTTAACAGATGGTGCTCCAGTCTTTTTCTCGAGGAAACATGCAAAAAGTCCGCATGCATTTGTTAAGGCACAGCCCCGAGCCAGCTGCAAGCTCTGAGACACAAAAGCACACAATCAAAGGGAATAACCTCCGAGTGACGTCCTGTCTCCAAGGCTCTGATTTCAGGGGTTGCAGTGGGCTCTTGCTGCCGCTTTAGTGCAGCATTTCAAGTGCAGTTAGAAGCACCTCTGGCATTTTTCTGTTGTGGCTCCCTACGAATATCACATCAGGCCACACTCACAGGACAATAAATAAGCCATTACACTGCCTAGCACTCATTAATTAGAGGCACATGATCCCTGCTAGAACAGGCAGAGAAGGTGCACGCCAGGACGCAGGAGCCCGGCCAATCCACCGGGCAGCCCATGGAGAATGGCACAGAGCACGAGCCATCGCCGTGGGGCTCTGGGGCTGCTCCCAGACACAGGTTTTACCTCTCTCCTGGCTCTAACACAACTGCTTGGAGCCTCAATTGACGAGTCTGGGATACTCCACACTGATCTGGTTGCAGCCCAGAGTGGGATGCTCCAGAAGAAGTCTCATCCATTCTCCAGGAACACCCCTAACCTTCTACCTGACAGGCCGAGGTTTGGCTGCTGAGCCAGGCACACTCACAGACTGGTTCTGGTTTGAAAGTCAAGAGGGTTTGGGGACAGTTGTGGTGCAAGGAACATCCAGTTCCGAGCAGCAGCACGTGTCTGACCTTTCACAACCAACCACACAGCTGAACCCTGCTACGCTCTGCCCTCAGAGCTTTCACCGCCAGGAAGGGACAGCTGAATGAGGGTTTGGAATTACGTGACATTAGAGGTGGGAAGATGCTTTTCAAATTACTGAACTGGACAAGAAACGAGGCACAGCAGAGAGGGTCAGTACAGACACTGACAGCACAGCCATCCCAGCTGAACTTTCACCTCGGTCTGACAGAGACTGTGACACAACCAGGATGCACAGATTGCTTTAAGTCAGGGATAACCTCAGAATTCTGCACCTCCAGAACCCCGTTCACTCAAAACCAGGTATCTCTCAGGTTAGAAAACTCCAGAGAAAAGCAACTTCTACTGAGAGTTTTGGACAAGTCTGCTGCACAGTCCACCCCATGACAGAGCTGCCACGCCACAGCTCTACTGCTCTACACCGTGCCTTAGGCATGCAGGGATGTAAGGTCATTGGTCAAGTGCTGAGTTTGTGCAGCAGAAGATAAAATAGGAAAGTGGTGATACACAGCAAATTAGTTTGTGTTTGGAGAGCTGAGGACTGAACACAATTTTCCATTGGATTCATAACTAAACTGGACAAGGGCACATTTCTGTATGAGCAACCATTTACAGGGTTCTCCAGCAGCACAACCTTCCACAGTTGAGCTTCTTTGAAGTGACATGGCTGGAAATAAAAATACAATCACATCAATTCCTCTGTAGCAGACAAATGTCAGCTACTGATATTCTGGAGGACAGCAGCCTCAGAATAGGAGGGGAAGGAGAAAATGAAGAATAACCACGCAAATTCCTGCTTTCTTGGAAGGGCATGAAAAAAAATCCCCTTGTCAGAAGGAGAACAATAAAGTCCCAAACTTCACTGCCAAACCCCACCTGCCCCCCAAGGCCTGAGAGGAGTTTCACCAGCAACAAAAGCACTGTTTAACTGATTGTATCCCAGTGAGACACAACTGGGGTGACGTAAAATGCCTGCAGTCTTACTTGCCTCCCCTCCACAAGCTGCCCACAAACTGGTTGGATGTTCTCCCTAAATTTCCAAAGATGAGATGATTATCAGTAGCCCAAACCACTGCAGGCGTTGCCACACACAGCAGTGTGCTGCCTTTCCCACGGGCACTTCTCAGCCACCTTCCTGCTCCCAATTTCTGTCCTACCACCACCTGCCTAGAAAGCTAAAATCCTCCCAAAAGGGAGCTGGATTTTGATTGTGCTGTTGTTATTTGCCTGCTGCAGGAATACAAGCAATCCTGAGGATGGCATGTCCCAGAACACAAGTTTCCTCTTTTTCTTTTGCTCTCTGCTCCTAAATCAATGGCAAGAGCTCCAGAAGCAGGTCAACAAAGCTCTTGGAGAACCTATTCACCCCAGTCACACAAACCTCAAAACCTTGACAAAACAGACATTGGAATATGATCACCTGGGTGCCAAGATGAAGAGAATTTCCAGCAGAACAATGGCTGCAGAGAAAGGAAGACAAAGACCAGCCCTCCCCACCCCAATGGAGCCACCAGCCTGTCTCAGAGGTTGTTATCTCATTACTTACACGTTTACGTCTCCCTTGTTTCATCAGCTCAATGAATTCTGTTGCTGAACACTGTAAAAGCACCACCTCTACCAGGGGTTTGTCAGTCTAACACTATGGAGCAGGCACAGCCAAGGAGAACAATACTGATGCTCTGCATGGCCTGAAGGAGTTAAATAAAAACCTTCCCCTGTGACTTGTACAACTCACTGGTATCAACCTTTCCATGAAAAAAATTCCACTGGTCCAACTGCCCTTAGGTTGGTTACACCCATAGAGACAAACCAACAGAAATCTCCCACCAAACTTTTCTCTTTTTTTCCCCCCAAAGGTAAGCAGAGAAGCTTGATCTTACATGGCAGCTCCAGGCCAGGATGCACAGTTGCATTTTTGAGCATTGGAGGGGAGTGACGCCCGTCATCCATGTCCTGCTCCGTGCACTGAGCCTCTCCATGGATCACTGCCAGCCCCAGGCGCAGCCTCTCGGCGTAAGACTGAGCCCTGCAAGACAACAGCAGCCCCTCAGGAAGGTGCTGGGCTGATGCAGCTCCACAGCCCACCACAGCAAGTCTCCCCCAGACCAACAGCAAGCAAAGGCTGCACCTCTGTGGCTGTTTCTCTGCAAGAAACCTCACTGGAACTGATTCTTCATTCCTCATTAATACCCCAAAGCCCCTCTACCCTTAGCTCCACCACAGGGTGTCCTGCGTTTCTCCAGTGCTTTCTGAGATGGTCAGGCACTGCTGAAACTCCAGCAGTGAGTCTGACCCCAGGAGAACCATTTCACTGAGACCTCCAGAGTTTACTCCATGGGGGTGGGAATACAAAGTTCAGCTGCCTATCTGCACCACATCCCATTTCCAGACACAAAGGAATTCTGTCACCAGATTGCCAATCCATCTGCCACCCTCCCATACTTTCCCTGGTATATTTTCCACCAGCTCAGGTGTTTTCCAAGTAACTTTTAACCAGCTAGCAAAGCATCCATTTACCTTTTAGCAGCACCAGGAGATTTGGCTACAATAACTGCGTTTCTGTAATCTGGAATCTGAATGTGATAGAAAGTTAATTGATTAAAAAAAGACCTTCTTGCTAGGGAGTAACCGGTTTAATACATGCCTGAATAATTTCACCCATCCTCCTCCTCAGAACTAAATTTTCATTCTGTGATAAGAAACTAGAGAGGCAAGTGCACTTGCTTTCAACACCAGTATTTGCGTACTCTGCAAAGGTGGGAATGTTCACTATGTTTAACCCTCCCCATATGGGGAAGCCTTGCTCTCACCATGTGGCAATAAATCATCATCTTTTGCATGTGGAGAATAAAACCTCCGTGCCCTGCTCCCAGCCCTGCTGCGCTCAGCATTCCTACACTCAGCCCAAGACGAAGTCTATCAATAATTCAGAGCAGTCAGAAATCAGCACAGCATAAAGGGACAGGGGAGGCAGTTTAACAGGCTTTCAGAAGTGATTGGAGGCAGAAGCACATCTCTCAGAAGGCACTACCTCCACAGAGAGCAAGCTCCTCTCCTGCTTGTGCTGCAGTTCAGTTTCTATCCCATCATACAAGTGTAAAAGCCTTCCATGAAACATGCAATAGGGATTCCCTAAGAAAGAATTCATTAGCAGAAGGATTGACCTAGACTGACCCCACCACCTCTACTTAAGGGGAGGCCCAAAGCTGCCATCACAGGAAAATGAGTTCAGACAGGTTGATATATATAGAACTAGAGTAACCTCACTTCTTCCTGTATATACTGAAGCAAGAAAGGGGATGCTCTCAGGTTGTCTACTGGAAAGCTGAAGAAGCCTTGGATTTCCTTTTGATGAAGGTCCATGGTGATAATGTGTGTTAAACCTAAAGGAGAAAAAAGACAACAGTTTATTGAAAATATTCCCACATGGCTGGAGTTCCTTCATTTTCTCAGTTTTCCAGACTGTTTCAGCTATTACTCAGACTATTATGCCATGTCATAAAATAATCATAAACAGATTAACACAGAAAGTTCCATGGACATAACAAGAAACAGGCGCGCAGTGCCACAGCACTGGACTGACACTGTGCTGCACTGTAACATTTCTAGGCCACCTCCCCAGGTGCAAGTTACAAAGAAACACAAGAAAGCCGAAGAAAATTAACTCCCCCAAGGCGGCTCACGATCTCAGCAGCACATCCCACATCAAACAGGGGAGTGGAAGCACAGATGACCTTTGGGATGCCCAGCAGCACCAAGCCTGCTGCTCCCTGGGACACTCACCTGCCTTGGCGAGCATTGAAGCCAGCAGCTTGCAGACTATGGAGCCCCTCTTCCTCATTTTGCTCTGTTTGCTGTAGGGGAAGTAGGGGATGACCCCAATGATGTTCCTGGCACAGGAAGTCTTCAGTGCATAGGCCATGATCAGCAGCTCCATGACAGCAGTGTTGACATCTCTAGATTTGAACACAATTCCAAATATTAGCAGGTGTTTTTCCAATGCAACTCCTTGTCCATTTATACCCAAATAGAAACCAAAATTCCAAGCAAATAGTGCTACATCTCAGGCTAATGTATGCCAGACCCAGATTTCAGCCATACAGCTCCTTCCACCACGCCACAACAAATTACAATCAACTCTTACACATACAGCACACGACACCAGCACTCAAGAGCTGTGGACCGGAATTTTATTTTATATTCTCACATAAGGTGTGTGATTATTTCCCTCCATCATCAGATTGAAAAAGGCTTTGTATAGAATTTACTTTGGAACAAATGTCACTTGATACGGTGTAATTTGAAATAAAATAGTTTTTAAAGAAGCAGCCCACATGAACCCACACCTTCATCCACGCTGGATTCCTTAGGGTATTTTCCTCTTTAACAGCATAAGGCAGGTTATTTTTTCTGCCTTAAGAAATACTGCAACTGGAGCAGTACAAACTCCAGAAACAGCACTTCGGTGGAGGTCAGCATCTCCACACTCTTTAGTTTATCTAGAGAAGGAAGGAACAACAGCACAGGAAATGCTAAAGGACTGTTTCTTGAAAGAAAAACCAACAAAACAAAAAAGCAACATAGGCAGGGGAATCACAGAATCTGCTGAGTTCAACAGGACCCATCAGGATCACCAAGTACAACTCCTGCTCTGGCACAGGACACCCCAATAATCCCACCCTGTCCCTGGGGGTGTTGCCCAAATGCTTCTTGAGCTCAGACAGGTTTGGTGCTGTGACCACTGCCCTGGAGAGCCTGTTCCAGTGCTCAACCACCCTTTGGGTGAGAAATCTTTTCCTGATATCCAACCTAAACCTCCCCTGACTCAGCTCCGTGCTGTTTCCTCAAGTCCTGTCACTGGTCATGAGACCGAAATATTCCATTTACAGTTTGCTTTCCCACAGTGACTGGAGTGGCCCGGTAGGAGTGTATTTATCTGCATTTTAATTAATTTTGGGAAGGGGGGAAAAATGTCAAGCCCTTAGTTCCCTTTTAGTTCCTTAAGGCCAACACCAAGAGACACTGTCTGCATCATCACAGACTGACTCAAGAACTTTTGGGAACTGAAGAACACGTGCTGCAGATGGCAGGACAGGCACTCCTGCAACACACACCCCCTTGCCTGGGGGTTTCCAGCCCCCAGTGACACCCCATCCCCAGCCCGGTCAGGAGGACAGGGCTGTAGTGGCTCAGCTGTGCAGCCCATGGTGACAGGACAGGGGCTGACTGGGCTAGCTTTCCACACAGCAGCAGAGGAGTGAACAGCACAGGGCAGCCTAAAGCTCTGCAGAGCTTCTGGACATTACCCAGACATTGCTCAGGCCCTGTTTCCCTCCTGAGACAGATTCTCCAACTGCTCAGAGACACGACCCGTGACAAACCTCTGACCATTTCCATTTCCCCACTGCTCTCCCTTCCTTTGGAAATTAACCTCCACTTGTGCCTCTTCTTTTGTGAGGCTCTGGGTCTCTGTTGTCCCACTGGCCCTGCCAGGCTGCGCACACAATGCCATTTACACACAAGAAAGCTTTGTTGGCTCTGGAGCACCCAGCCAAGAATTACATAAAGCACAGCCCCCTGCCACACAGGACAACGAGCAAACAAAGAACTGTTTCTTCCCTTTGGTGATTTAGCTGTGCCACTGGGGCTGCGAGAGAAGAAAAAGATGCTACTATCAGTGTCATACAAAAACAAAGCGGTCAAACTGAAGTCTATTTGAAGTTCATCCAAGAAATTCAGTCTTTTTCATCATTACTTTTCAACTTATTCTTTGAAATTAAATACACATTCACAGGGAAAGTAGGTAGAGAACAAGACTGGGACTTCAAAAGGCACCAGCGGTCCCGGTGCTGCCGCAGGACACCAGGAGCCATATTGATGGAGAAGTTATTCAAGGAGGATACGTCTCCCAGTACTCAGGCAGGATCCCAAGCTGGGCTCTGGGAAGCTCCTGCAGACCAGCTGGCACAGGCACTAGGCAGAGGTGGATGGGTCTGTCCCTCCAGCAGGGCCCAGGGTGGGTGGGCTGAGATGGCTTCATGCTGAGCCATCACTGATCTGCTCCTCTGCAAGGGGCACTGACCCCAACCAAGGGCACCAGCTGGGAAAAGTGACACAGGTGGGGGGAGCCCAGCCCCAGCATCTCCAACAGGTACCCAAGAGAGCACCCCAGCCTCCTTGCTGCCCTCCCCATGAGCCATGCTCAGTTAGTTACTGCTGGGAGGGCTGAGCCAAGACCTCACACAGGGGCTGGCAGCTCCTTACAGGGCACTCAGAGACAGCTCAGCTATCCCCCACACCCTGCTTACCACCCCAGAGCCTCCCTTGCTGCTCCTTGTCCCTGCCTGGGCCATCCCTGGACACCCCTGCTCTCCAGGCTGAGCAAACACCTTATGTGACCCTGTCCATGGACTCTGCAACAATCAGCACCAACACTCAGCACTAAAAAGCTCCTTTTGCCTTTGGGGTATCACAAAACCACCAACCCATTCATTTTTCTACCATATAAACATGAGCTATTTCATTTTCCCTCACACCAATGCCAGTCCACACACCTGTCATCTTTATTTTTTTGGGTTGTGCTACAGCTTTTAGGACAGAGAGCCTGCATCAAATATTCAGGTCTTTCTGTTCTCTCTGTGCATTTAAGATGCAGACTGTGAATTCACACTGCAGCATAACAAGGTTGTTTTCCTCTCTACTAACAAGTCCTAATATTTTCTTTTCAAACCACCACTGAGTGTGAAACTCCTATTCTTAGTTTATTCCACACGGTTGTTGTTTTAACTCCCCTGAAAAGCTCCCTGAAACCCACTGCAAAATGGAGATGGTCCTTGAACCTGTCCTCTCTAGCAATGCAGCAAGGCACAGCTGCAGTTTAGGAATGAAAGATGACTTGGCTGCACAACACTGGCTCCTCACCTGGAGGGCCTTGAACATTCTGGCTAAAAAAACCCATTTCTTGGCCCAAAACACTGAATTCAGTTAATGGAAAAACAAGGGGATCAACAAGTTAAATCAAGGGGAGGTCTTCCCCTCCCAAAACCTTTCCTGTCCCTAATGCTCCGAGTTACCTCTCCCTGAACGCTTGATCTGTTTCATGTTTACACAGCTCTCAGTTACAAGTTATTTCAGAGAACTCCCTCACAAGGGACAACAGAATGGCACCATTCACCCGAAACATAATCCTACAGCAGGGGATTTTCATCTTGCGGAGATTTAGTTGCTCCCTGAGGGAGGAAACACTTGGGGCATCTCTGAAGAGAGATGAGCCCTAGGAAAATGTTTCTGCCTGCAAGAGGAATTCCAGAAGTGAATAAGCTGGTCTAGTAGTCCTACTGATTTCTTTACAACAGGCCAAGCATTTAATAGAGGAAATGAACTTGAACTCTCAGTGGGCTCTATTTCTTCAGCAAACAAGGAAAAATTCTGTGTCCAGGGAACTCTGCTCCTGCTTGAGCTCCGCTACTTATTACTTCTTGTGATCTCCAAAATCTGAGCAGAATTTGGTAACTTGGAAAAAGCTATCAGAGCAGGAATATCCTTGTTTTGCTAACTGTACATCAGCCATCCTGAGAACAGCACCTCCCCTACTCCCAGTAGGTCAATTTGGAGTTATCATTTATGTGTAGGCTCCCCTCCCACCGCCCTAGTGCTATCCCATTACTCTTCCTGAGCCAGCAAGGAGCAAGGTTCCTGGGGTTACAGATGGTTTTCTAGCCCCCTGCTTACCTGCAGCACTTCTCTTACCCCAAGCCTTGAACAGCCCAAAATAAAACCCAGAAAGGCCCACCATCATGAAGAACTGTAAGAGGACAGGAGGGAGGCTATGGGATTCCACCTGAGCTCAGTTTCACATCACTACAGCAAAAGGAGAAGAGTGATCCAGCCTGTAATGAAAGCAGCAGCAGCTGTTTGATGCTGGCTCTGCTGCTTGGTGGATGGGAGGCAGAGGAAATCACCCATCCTGGGATGGAAATGCCAGTCAGGAATCACCAAACAGCTGAGCCTGAAAGGCCACACAGAGCAGGGATGTTTCAGTGGAAACCATCAGTCACTCCTGTTCCTGTCTCAAGTGACACACGCCAGCTATTTGATGGGAAGCATCTCAGTGTGGCAATCAATCCCCTGGGAATGTTAACAGCTTAACACTACATGGGGCCTCAGATCCCAGTCAGAGCAATGAGTTCCACTGGTTATTGTGCTGGTTAACAGTGAGCAAACCACTGCACCATCTGCTGATCCAGGTATTCAAACCACACCCCAGGTACAAAACCAAGCCCCGAGTGCCTCACCTGGGGATTGTCTGTATGATGAAGATATCCTGTCCGCGGACAGACTCTTTTATTTCAACTCTTGTTTCTGGAAAGGATTGAAAACACAGTCAGTTCTGTTTCCAAACATCAGGTTGACAGTGACAACACACCATGTTTTAGCAGCAACCTTGCCCCCTGGTCAGGGCAGATGAGGACTCGCTCCTTTGCCCTTTGTGCACATACACACACGGATGAGCCAAGTGGATTTTCCAAAGGCTGGTCCTGGGTAGAGCTGGCATGACATACCAGCGAGTTAGCTGTATTTACAAAGCAAAAGCAAGCTGAATAGCTGTTTAGTTTTTATAGAATTTAGAATTTTAGAAATTAGAATTTTAGAATTTAGCATTGTAAAATTTAGAATACAATTTACCTAACTGTCAATGAGAAATCCTTTTCACGCCTCCATGGAGTGCTGAAAGCTGCCAACAGCACATTCATCAGTGAGCAATTAACCACTCAAGGCAGAACAACCTTCAGTACTTCCATGAAGGTACCTCAGCTCTTTTGCACTTTGCTCTTTCACAGCTTACCATGGGATCAGCTCCACGCCGGCTGGGGAGCTCAAGGCAACACCAGCAGCACCAAGTTCAGAGCGAGAACTCCCCAGTTCCACTATCAAGATCAAGACATTTCAATGCTGACAGTGGCTGGAAGTCTGGGTCTCTGCTGAGCACCACTCCTACAGCCCCTGACTCAAACGCCAGAGGAGCCCCAAGCAGCCCTGCAAAGCCAAAGCACTGACTCCAAGCTTCCCAAGGTGCCTGCCATAGCCACTCATTTCCCACACAGTCACGAGCCAGAGGGCAGGGAGAAGGAAAAGGAGAGAACCAGCTCCTCAGCTATGGAATTCCAAGCCTAATTGCCTGGGCCCTGGCAGTAACCCCACAGGATTCTGCTGAGAGCAGACTGATTTGCTGTGCAGCGATGAAGAACGACTTCAGACCTCATAGCAAGCAACCTGATTGAAAACCAACCCCGAAGGGCAGCGAGCTCTCCCTGGCAGGAATGCACCAGCCAGCCCAACCATAACCACAGCAGCTCACCCACTGTGAGGCCCATCCAGGCTGCAAGAGCAGCAGTACTACCACAAATCCTCCACCCCTTCCTCTAGCCTGTAGCAGCTCTCTGGTTCTACTCTCTCTTGCAAACAAGGTAACGGAGGTCTTGAAAAAGAAAATGACTCTTTGGCCACAGAACTCTGTTGGCCAATATCCTTGTGTTTTAGCCCAGCATCTGAAAATAGACACTTGCAAAGTGTTAACCTCCTTAAAAACAAAAGCAGCCTCCAAGAGGCCTTTTCCCCAGCACAGCCATGAATCTGCACTTTTAAAAGCAAGGGCAGCTCTAAATTCTGTGTGGCAGGGAAGGGCTGAAAGAAAGGGATAATTTAAAAGTTTGCAAGGCAGACACTGAAAAAGCAGGGCATTGCTTTCAAACCTGGAGATGTTTTGCTCAGCATAGGAGCATAAAAGATTTGGCAGCAGCTAAAACCTGTGGCAGGACTTTAGAGGAGAGTTTGCAGATGGGCAAACAAACAAGATAACGAGGGAAAACAAGGAACACGTTTAATTGCTTTGTCCAAGGTCAGCCATGGAGGTTTAGCAGCGGCAACATCACAGCTGAATCACTGCACTTCTTAGGCAGGTCTGCCCGATGGAGCTACCCAGCATTTCTAAGATGGCCTCAAAACGGTTGCAAATAGTAGAGATTTCTCTTACCTCCATTGGTTTCCTGGTACACCACAGATTTCCCCAGCTCAGCACCGAGACGCCTGGAAAGAAAAAAAAGGACATCAGGAAAGGAGGAACCCAGTTTGTGCTGCAGAGCAAGGACTGGACCAGGTTACACACCACCAAAACAGAGCAATGCCCAAGAGGGAGCTGAGTGAGCCAGGCAGGCTGCAGAACTACATCCTCCCCTTCTCTGGGGTCTGCTTCCCGCTGATGTCCCTGAGAGGGCCTGGGACACACGGCTCTGCAGCAGGTCACAGCTGCACCCAAAGCCTGTATGACTGACCACAGGCTGTGACAGGATGGCAAAGGACACCTTGCCAGCCTGTGCAATGCCCCCTTGGGCAGGTCTGATGTGCAACTAGAGTTGAATGATTTACTCAGACTCAATTAATGGCACCTGAGTCACTTTTTTTGACTCCCACCTCTTTTCCATTTTTTTTTCCTTCTTGAACTTTCATTCTGAAATAACTCAACTGATTAATGAGATTTTAACTTCAATTTTTTTATTTTTTAAAATTACTCCTTCCTCTTCTCAAATAAAAAATCTACAACACTCATCACAACAAAGATTAGTCACCCTCTTTCTCTTTTTAATTTCTTTCTTACAAAACAAAGGCTCACTTTGAAGAGCATTTTAAAAGGCTCCAAAATGCTGACTTTTCCCTCGGGTGACACTTCAGTATTTAACTGAACTGACAGGTAATCCATTAGTAAGTACTTAAAGGCATTTGTGCTTTAACCCAGAGCCTCAGCTGTGAGACCCTGCAGCAGTGAGATGTTTGGGCCAAGTGAGATGGAGCTGGGGCAATTCCCTCCTCTCCCAGGATCTGCTCGGTGGCCATGGCCACACAATGAATTAAGGAAGAGTTTATGCCTGAAAAATACCTTTGTTCACCAGGCTGATTATGGCAGCAGTTTCCTGTCTGCACTTGTACTGTGTTTACCTGGATATGTGCCAAAGTTCTGCAGATCAGGACTAACAGTAAATAAAAAAGAGTCCACATCTGCTGCTGGTTTTTTTCCTGGTCTACAGTCTTCAGCAGTCGGTCTCTCTCCATCTCCTTACCCCCATAACTTGGCCTTGCACTTCAATTGTCACCAAGATTTGTGTTTTCAGAAGGGAAAGAACAACACAGCCTGACCCTGGCACGCTTCTGTCCCACCAGCAACTGCTGGGCTCAGCTGTGAGCCAAAGCTGGAGGTCCCAGCTAGAAGCTGGCCTGGAGAGTGTGCCTGGGACAGCTGAGATAACAGACACTCGGATGCCATGGGATGTGTTTGCTTAGCTGGCTCCAAAGCACGTCTCTGGCACGCACACCCTCCCCACCATGTGTCTGGCAGCACGATTTGCAATGGCTGGGCTGGTGACTAAACTGCCACCTCGAGAGCTGTACGTGCCAGACTGTCACCAGCCCTGCCTGGGTACCAACAGCAGCATCACCCTGCAGCCCAGGCCAGACAAGTCTCACAATCTCTGACTGGGCTCCTCTCAGCCCAGCTGGGTTAAAACTTGCAGCTGCAATGCAAAGGCTTGCTCAGGACCTTCAGGATCTTCAAAATCTGCTGTCAGCTGGGCAGGTAAAGGCAAACCTGGGCACCTCAGGAACAGACCCAGAGCAGAGGTGAGTTTTGCAGGTGGGATCCTGCTGTCCTGATGAGGACAGTCTGGTATGTGCAACCACCAAGCTTAGTCCTGATCACTGGTAGGGCATCCAAGTCCAAACAAGCTCAGAAACATGGACACACATACACCCACCCCAGAGCAGTGTGGTGGGAAATGTTTCATGACTCACGCTTGTTCCTCCACAGCTGCATGGCAAGTTTTGCAAGCTCTCTTTGGAGGCACATTGACTTCATGGCAGACAGCACAATCCTACCTCAGTACTGGGAAAAACAATCCATTGGAGAGACTCTGCGAGTGCTCTTAGTTAGCCCTGAATCTCACGGCAGGAAGGAAAGCTTCAAAACCAGTCTGGCCAAACTCATCTCAGCAAAACTCTCCTTGGAAGGTGGCACTTTCAGTGCTAAGTGGTGGCAAACAAAACCAGGTTTGTGGGGCTCAAGGGGAAATGGTCTCATCTTGTACTAGGAGGGGTTTAGATTGGATATTTGGAAACATTTCTTCCCTGAAGGGGTTGTCAAGCCTTGGAACATGCTGCCCAGGGAACTGGTGAAGTCACCATCCTTGGAGGGATTTAAAAGACAAGTAGATGTGGCACTTGGGGATTTGGTTTAGTGGTGGCTTTGGCAGAGCTGGTTTAACAGCTGTGCTCAATCTTAAAGGTCTTCTCCAACTTCGTGATTCTGTGATGCAGCCAGCAGGAACCAGAGCCCAGTGCTCTCCTTCTCGGTGTACAGCAGCAATGGAGTTTCTGTGCTGCTGAAACAAGAAATCAGAAAGGCAAGTTTGCTCCCCCATGGCAAGAGGGACACTAAAACAGCTTGGCTTGGGGCACTAAAACAGCTCAGTTGTCAAGCCTGGTGGAGGGAGCAGCAGACGAAACAGGACATAGATGCCAGCTTAGAGGAACGAGCAGCTCTGGTCAGACAATAAATCCCAGCTCTGCTCCAACTGTTGACTGCAAGTAAACAAGAGCAGTGGATACGAGATAAAACTGCCCATGAAAGTCCCAGATCAGCCCTGCCCGCAGCGCTCCAGAGTCCCAGGAGCCTCAGGCACAGCAGGATCCACAGCTCCCCCAGAGCAGCTGAGGCACGTGCACCCCAGGGGCACACCTTGCACCAAATCCCTTCCTGGAGGCTTCGGTTAGCCAAGATATCAGCCAGGGAAGGAGTCTGATAAACCCTGACTGAGTCAAGGACAATAAAGAGGGGACTGTTGGTGCAACTCCTGCTGTAAAGCACCAAATTCCAGAGGACTTTTATCAAAAGGGATATTTGCATGGAAGTCAAGGGCAGGGCACAGCCTTATCGACCACACAGCCTGGCAGCAGCCACACAGTTCAAAGATAAATATCCCCTTCCTATTACCTCTCCCTTGTTTTCTCTTCCATCCCAACTCTTTTCTCTCTAAATCCTCTCCATCCTGAAGCTCCCAAGTGGTTGTTGCTTTAGGGGATAGAGGAATTTAATTGACATCAAGAAATGTTTTCATCCAGCTCCAGGACTAACAACATAATCACATGAATCTGGGCTACCATGGTTACTGATCACTCGTCTGCAGACACAGGCAGAGCTGCACCAGGACAGAGAAGGTGCCACTGCAGGTAACCCAGACCACACACCCAGCAGAGATAAAGCTGCTTCTGGGAAAAATAACATTTTAGGTCCTGCAGATAAATCACATCTCCAAGCAAAATGAGCCGCTATCCTCACACCAGCTCCATCACTAAACCAACTCCTCCAGGGCATGACAGCATCTAAGAGGAGGGAAAAAACCTCTTTATGGCTTTAAAAATCCTACTCAGAGCAACTGGCCAGTAAAAACTCCTATTGATCTGGAATCTCTCTGTAAACACTGCCCAGGAAGGATGATCTAACTTTCCGCAGTCTCAAAACATGCCAAGAGGATATTAAGCTGTGAATACAAAAGTGTTTATAAAACCTGTCTCAAATTCACATCCAAACGCAAACAGCTCAGGAGTCACCTACAGTTTAATGAGGAAGTGACACACTGCAGTATTTTGGGAAACCCTGTCAGGCTGTATCAGATTGGACTTTAAAATGCTCCACTGAAGACTGTCAAAAACCACTGTACCAGGCTCTCGAGACAAAGCTCAGCCAAAAAGACTCCATGTTCAGCTGAATCACATTTCAGGTATTTTGTGCCATCAGAGCCTGTCTCAGTGCCACTGAGAAGTGCCCTCAGCCCAGGCTGTGTTTCCTGCTCCCCCTCTGTGACCAGAATCCAAGACATTTGTCAGGTTATGTCCGTAGGGAGCCTCCGGCCAGCTCACAGCGCAAACATTCAATTTGATGAGAAATCTGCACACAAAGCTCTTAATTATGATATTTTATTTTGGCAATATCCTCTTCATTATAAACACTTTCCCTGGTCTCAGCTCTGCAAACTCCCAGCTCTCCCCACCTCTACAGACTCCAGGAGCCTGTGCAGCCTCAGAAGGAGCTGGAGCAGAGGACAGAGGGTCTGTGCTGTGCCCGACTGTGGCCAAATCAAGCCACAGTCTGACTCTGAATTGCTTTTCAAACTTTAGCAAATCTTTAAATAAAGATCAGTCATGGTCCAGCCAGCACAATGGCAGCTCTGCAGTGCACTTCCTAATCCCCCAGTACAAGAACAGCCAGGAAAGGGAAAGGGAATGGCAACTTCCTGGATACAATCTGTTCAGATATCCTTAAAACTATCTGAGCTCTCCTTTGCCTCTCTCCATCCACCCAGCACGACTGGATATTTGAAGAACAGTCCCTACTCCTCATCTGCCACTGGAATCACTTGTTCCAGCCACGCCAAAGCCATGCAGCCCAACTAACTGCTGGCAAATACCAGGCAGATTTTCCTCTGCTCCTACCAGCCCACTCCTGGTGAAAGAACTTCCCCTAAAGCTCTGCTGGCCAGCACAGAAAGCTCCCCATGAACCCAGCCTGCTCAGCCACATTCTGTGCTTCACCTAAACCGCACAAAGATGCTCTGACTCCCTCCTGCCACCCTCTCACGTGCTGGCAAGATGACCTAAAGCGTACATTTCCTACCAGAAATCCTCCTTCAGCTGAGGGAGGCTGCTGCAAGTCCTCTGAATGTCCTATCTCCCCCCAAAGCAGGGTTCACCCCCTCCCAGTCACAGAAAACACCACCCTGGGTTTAGCGTTGTAACCCAGCTCCCTGCAGCCAGAGGCCAGAACACAAATCCCCATGTTTTCCTAATTCCATGTTGTTTAGGCTTGTGGCAATGCTTTATCTTGAGATCACCAGCATTTTCCACGCTGCAAACGGAGTGAATCTCCGGAATACTCACATCCACAGTTGGCAGTGAGACAGTATCACATCCCACATCGCGGAGCTGCAGGAGCACTGGGGAGGCATCAGCAAGATTCAATCACCAACCCCCTCCAACCCAAACACGTAAGCAGTGAGTAGAATGTAATATTTGTGCCTGCTGAGCCAAGCACTGCAGTCAGAGGGAGATCTAAATGCATTTGTTGGACTAAAGATCAAGAAGAATGGCTACGTCTCCCTCCCCCCAGCAGCACACAGGCCCATTAGGGACCAGCACTGGTCACAGAAATTATCTTTCTCCCCTGTAAATGCAGCTTGTAATCAGGTGCCAAGTGTCCCAATCACAGCAGGAGTCTTCTTTCCATCACGGAAAGAATTTAAAATAAAATAATCATCCCTCTCAATTTATAAGAGAAAAGTAAATATATGGGTTTATTTACGTTTCAGTGATGCTGAATCTAAGGAACATCTTCATTATTTCCAGTTTCACAAGCTCCTCATTATCCAGCACCATCTCCTCTCCC
Source organism: Pomatostomus ruficeps (assembly GCA_013400735.1). NCBI lineage: Eukaryota > Metazoa > Chordata > Aves > Passeriformes > Timaliidae > Pomatostomus > Pomatostomus ruficeps. Next base: position 361,141 of record VYZT01051416.1, on the reverse strand, counting down.
TGGCATTCACTACCATTAACTAAAGCTCTGAAAACCTAAAGTGAAAGTAAAAGACTGACCATTAGTCAGCGTCCCATAACCAGAGAACGCTCAAGGGGAATTGCGAAGATCAGAACTGTGCCAGAAGATGATGCCCAGAGCCGGAATCGAAAGCAGCTCTGGAAGTTTTGCAGTAAACAAAGCGAGGAGATAAATCTGTGTCTGAACGCTGGTCAGTATCACACTGCTCCTCTCTGAGCTTGAGATTTTAAAGAGGGTAAATCAGAACTACTCAAGCAGAGATCTTAAGCTCATACCTATAGGTAAAGCACAGAGCCGAGATGGACAGGTGTCTCAAGGGGCCCTACTCCTAATATTGCGTGTTGTTTTAAAGTTCTTTTACTACTTTTACTCAAGGTCATAAAAAAACTTTAAAAAGAACGCACAATATTAGAGGACAGACTCACCCTTGTAAGATTGCTCCAACTCTATTTAAAGGTGCAACTGACCTCCCCAGCAAAGAACAGGCTGGGATGTGAGACAGGGGGAAAGGCAGCAGCCACGCATCTTTTGCAGCCTGAAAGAACAAGGGATGTGTTACAGATCAGCTGAAACAGCCCTCGAGCTCCTAAGGGAAGGCAGTGCAAAACCACTGCACTAGAAGCCGAAAATACCTTTAATTTTGGGAGACCTTTTACTGTGGGCAAATCTGTACTCTGAACTGTTCCAGATTTTGCACGCATAACAAAGGTAAATGTCCTTTAGCCTCGGTTAAGCAGCAGCTGCGTATCACAGGGCTGTGCTCGTGCCACCACTGGAGCATCCAACATCCCGCTGATGGCAGAGCCAAGGGAAAAACCCCACAGTGCCCCTATTAGAAATTTACTTGGAGAGATCAAGGAGGGAGCTGGGAGGTCACTCTGGATCTGGATCCTGCTTCTTTCCTCCCCAGAGCATCCCTGGGATAACATCAGCATGTCATCCCAGCCAGCGCCGTGGCCTGGGGAAGCCTCTCCACGTCTCCTCTCATTTCATCTTTAAAAAGAAGGGAGTTATTTTTAAGACAGAGAGCAAGGAATAAGGATTGCCCATTTGCTTCTTCCTGAGAACTCTGAGCTCATCCCCAGGGGAATTCTGTTTCGCTGTGTTGATGCAACAGGACAAGCCCTGTAAAACCCTGTCCCATCTGTTGCAGCAAAACTTACTTTTTTAATAGAGAGATATATTCGTTTCAGAGTTCAGTGAAGGGAAAGTGATACAGAACTGACCAAATATAGCAAGAATACATGAGCCAAAATAAAAAGGCTTTCCACTCCTAAACAGAAGGATTTTCCTCTTAGCCTCACACTCAAAGAAGTCCATCACTATTATCCAACACACCTCCCAGCCAAACAGCCAAGCCAGCTCCGCGGAGATAACCTGTGCTAAGGATTGAACACAGTGTTTATTAAGCGAGTGGGACGAGCAGCAAAGTGTTCTTGCAGTTTAAGGTGGCAGCACACCTGTACTTAAGTGCTATTTCCAATTTCAGCATGCCCTTGGAGGTGGGAATGGGACAGCAGCCACCCAGCAAGGATAACTGAGATACTGTCAGCTGCAGCAGGCAAACAAGCACTGACACCCCTCGATTTTGGGAGCAGCTGCCTATGACCTGTAGCTGAAAAGCAGCAGAAAGAAAATCCAAATTCTGTTCTAAGACGACAGCCCGAGGCACAGATGCCCTTCTCAGAATAGTCCCTCCGGCTGGGACTGCCCCAGTTTTAAGCAAACTCATTTGACCCCAAAGTTCAGGTGCTGGGGGAAACTCAGAGCTCTGTGCACCAAGAGCCCCATTTTGGAGGCAGCTGTCACAACCCTCACTCAGCAGGACCCAGCAAGGTCCCAGACAAGACAAGGTCAAACTTAGCCTAAATTGATGGGCTGAAGAAAAAAGGGGCAGACTTTTACCCTGAACCAAACAGCACACGCTGCCCAGCTCTCCCAGCTCCCCAAAATCCACTCTGGTCAGTGCAAGGTGCGGTGCCGAGGTGCACATGGACACTCCCCGTGCCCCAGGCACCCAAGCTGCTGGGAAAACAAGGTCAAGAGCCGGAGAAAGTTTTGAGCATCTCCCAAACCTGCTAAAAACGCTTTCCTGAGGTTTGCCCAGACACGTTTAACCTCCTCCCTCCCCGAAAGTAACAGTCTTTGCTGCAGCCCAGCCTTTCCAGCGGCGAAATGGATGTCAAAGAAGGGAGAAAGCAGCGGGTCCATTTCCAGGTGTCAGGTAGAGCTGGTGAAGATTCCCGGGGCAAAATCTCCACAAAGGTGTGTGCAGGAGACGCCTCGGGAAGGCGGGGGGACGCCAGAAGCTTCTCCAGCCGCCCATGAGGGCTGCTGCCTGCGCCGGGGAGCGATGGGGGAGAAAGAAACTTGAAAGAGAAGGCAACTTACTCCGTGATCTTCTTCGCCAGCTCGGTGGAGGCTGCGGTGGAGTTAGCCGAGAAAACCCGGTAGCCACTTCTGGCCGCGTTCATCGCCAAAGAGTCATGCAACCCCCGTGGAGCTCGAAAGTGAGAAAAAACAGATTTATAAGGCAACAACAGCTTCCGTGGCATCCTTTTCTTTCCTCTCCGCCGCGATCACCGCCCCTTAAGGGGTGGGTCGGAGGAGGGGGAAGAGGAGGGTGGGGACCCTTCCGCTACCTATGGACTTGCTGGGTCCATTCCTGCGGCAAACTACGAAAGGTAGCGTGGAAATTATGATTATTAAAATAAAATGGAGCAGCAGCTGCCTTGGAGAGTAGAGGGGTAGACAGACAGTGGGTAACCCCGACGCATTCGACGCCCACCCAGTAGCCCCTCATGCAACAGGGGAGGGATGACCCCAAAATGAGAGGGGGTAGCAAGGTGGAGAGGGGCTCCCTTGGCTGGAGAAGGGGAGGAAGGTTGGGGGGGTTCTCTGTGATGCAGCAGGGCTGGAGCGGGCTCTCGGTGGCGGGGTGGGGAGCCCCTGTGAAGGGGGAGGTCTGTGGGGGGGGACGGTGCCATCGCGCTCCCCTCACCCAGCCGAGCGAGTTCCGCCGCGCGGCCAGAGCGCCGCTCCCTCCGCCGCCATCTTCTCGCGGGAACAGCCCGCCCCCGCCGCCATCTTAGGTGAGGGCACCGAGCCGCGCTGCCCCCTCCCGGCGTCCCCTCACCGCCTGCCCCAACAGCGCCGGTACCTCGGGAGGACAGCGGCAGGAACGTCCCTCCTCGGCGGATAAGTGCTCTTTCCACTGCCCCAGGGCGGATCGCAGCGAGGCCGCCTCCCTCTTCCGCCCGGCGGTGCGAGGCACGGGTGGAACGCTGTGGTTGAAGTGCCCGGGCCTAAGATGGCGGCGGGGGAAACGGAAGCGCTGCGGCGGCGCTCTGGCCCCGCTCTGTGGCGGCGGGAGGACCCGTCCGGCCCGGTCCGCCCCGCTCTGCTCCGCCGGGCCCGGTCCGTCCCGTCCCGTTCCGCTCCGCCGGGCCCACTCCGCGGCTCCCGAAGGTTTTCCCGAGGGAACGCTCCCTGCCCGGCGCTCCTATGTCCGCTCTGGAACGGGGACAAAGTTCCTCGCGGGGACAGGCACTACATGCCTTAGTTAAACAGGAAAGTTCAGCTCCAAATCTGGCAAAGCTCTGAGCTGACCTTTCCATGCACTAGGAGTGTGCTTATATATAACATCTGTAACAGCTACAAATAAAATATATTCATATATATATTATTATATAAATAATATACACCTTTTATATGCATAATACATAATGTATATAAAATATTAAATATGTAACGTAATATATAGTATACATATAACATATCATACGCATATTACAAAAATTAGTAATTATATATAAAATGTACATTATATGCTATATATGTTATATGCATAGCATATATATATATCGAGATATATATGTAAGAGGAGGAGGTGAAACTTGGCTGAACAAATACATATAGATATGTATTTACATTTAGTTTTAAATTTTTTATATATATACCATGCACATCTCAGCCTTGGCAGTTGGGAAAATGAGGGGAGATGAACACTGTCGGGATTCATCCCCTGTGGTCAGGATGGCTCAGAGCACCCCACAGCGCAGCAGAAATGAGGATATATGACAGAAATTATATATTGCAGAGAAGGCCAACTGCATTAATTTGATCACCATTGCCCCACATCACTTGGTTCACTCTGGAGGAGAGGTTTTTCCTGGCAGTTCTCTAAGTGCAATACCATTGTCCCTTGGCCTGTGCCCTCCCAGCTGTGAGTGAGGGAGGAGGAGGCCTGGTGGGCTTTGTTCAGGACATGGAGGAGGTTCCCCTTCATGACCCAGTGGCTTTCCAGCTGCTCTGGCGTGTGACAGCCACAGTGCCTCCACAGTGACTCCCTGTCACACACATTTCATGCTCAGCTGGGAGCTGCAGCGCTGCCATCAGCCCCCTTGCGCTGATGCTTCATTAAAGGCTGTCTCTCTTCAATATCCTCAGTGCAAATGAGACAGAATTGTCCATGTCCCTTCTGAATGCCACCACTGCCCACGCGCCGGGATGGAGAGTTTTGTCTCCCTCCACCACACCTGCTGACACCTTACCTGTCCCTGCAGTTCCAGCCCCACATCTCCCTCCTGCTGTGCCTCCTGCAGGTCCTAAATCCGTGCCTTGTCAGAGCAGGGGCTGTTCCAGCTTGACTCCCACATCCCAGCTCGTTCCCCCAAGGCGAGGCGAGAGCTGACAGCATCAGCTGCCCGAGTTCACTCCGAGGAGGCAGCACAGCCAGGCGTGGGATTCTGATCTGGCCTCCAGGCTGGCATCATCCTGGGATGAATCCGCAGCATCCGTCTGCCAGACAGCCCAGACACCCCTCCTGGGCACCCCGACCCCAGCCTGAGAGCAGTCACAGCACCCACGGTACAGCCGGTCACTCCTCATGGATTGCTTGCCTTTGTCCTTCAAAAAATTTGGGGGCAGTCAGACTGTTTTTGTGACACAGGAAGCTGGCTGCTTCCCGAGGTCCCTCTTGCACCCACCAGAGAAATGGCAGTTCCCAGGGGAGCCAGGGACACCCACGCAGGGGGGACATATCCCAAGGGTGGGAAGGGAACCCTGGCACTGCAGGGGCACGTCCCTCTCCACTCAGCGTCCCACCAACTCCCTCCCAGAGACGTCCTGCTGCTCTCCTCTATAAAGCCCTTCCCTGCTGGGAACCAGGCATGTGGAGAAGGAAGGGCTGTTTATGCCCTTCCCAGCTGGCTCCTTACTCAGCAGCCTCAGCACAGCAGCGCAGGGATGACGCTGTGGCCTCTGAGCGCCCTCAGCCTCTGCTTTACCCTTCCAGTCCCCCAGCACCCTCCTCCTGTCACCATTCCTGCTGTCCCATGGGGTGCTCGGAGCCATCCCAGCCACAGGGAATGGATCTCATCAGCGTTGTCACTTCCCTGCCCTTTTCCCAGCTGCTGAGGCTGAGATGCAACAAGTTTGTAGGTTCTGCTACAGGGCAGCCCTCGGCACAGCAGACAAGGTGTGCACACCTTGGAGGGGCTGGGTGTCCCAAAATCACCAATTCTGTGTTCCTGAGATTCCCCCTGAGTGAATCACCTGCTTCACCCTGTAGGGAGAGGCCAAAGCTTCACTGGGGTGGCCCTGCAGGTCCCACCGGGATCGTTGTTCAAGCTGCGGGGTTGGGATCAGTCCTGGGAAGGGTGGCGGGCAGAGATCACAGTGTTATCACTGCCACAACCAGCATTTCTCCTGGAAAGGGGAGCCACTCTGATTTCTCTGCGGGCTGAAGGTCACGCTCAGTTTTACAGCCAGGCAAAGGAGAAGAAAGCAGCAATTCTGTTTACTTAGAGAGTCATTAATATCCCAGCTCTTGGCATGTACAGAGGCAGCAGGAACCTCCCCCACAGAGCAGCAGGGAGCGAGGCTGTGCAGCCCTTTATTATTCCATTATCAGCCAGGCAGGATTAGGAGGGCGGGTCAGGGAACAGTGCCGGCTTTGAGCAGGTTTAGCTCCTTTCCAAAGGCTTATCCCGGCTCAGTCTCACTCTCTGGACTCAACTCACTTATTCTCTGCGCGGAGGGGTTTGAGTAATGCTGGGGGGAGAGTAGGCACGGGGTCACGGAGCTTTAACAGCCCAGCAGGCGAAACCTGGGAGGTTCCTTTAGCAGGAACTCATTTTATATGTTGAATATAAAACAGGGAGGGCAGTGGAACTCTGCCAAGTCCTGCATTGCTCCCCAAGGAAAACCAGGCCTCGGCGCTGCTTTGGGGCAGTTCCGTGCTGGGGACAAGCCGGTGCTGGGGCGGGACAGCCATTCCAGGCGGCTTCCTGCAGAGCTGGATGAGGTTTTGCTCTTCATTCTTACCCAAGTTTCTCCCTGGAGCCCGGGTGCGGTGGCCGGAGCGTGCCGATCCCAGCCCGGCAAGGAAGGAGGAACCGTGGGAACTGAGGCAGCAAATCCCTCTTCTTCTTTCCCAGGCCAGAAATGGGGTCTGAGTGTCCCCCATAAGTAATTCCACTCTGGCAATGCTGCCCGCAGGCATCGAGCATCGCAGCAGGGATCACCCCTGGGTCGGGATTGAGCCTCCCAGCCCAGCCCCATCCAGGTGGTTCTCATTGCAGCCTCTGACTCACCTCCCAAAAATTCCTGCGCTCGCATGATGGCAGGAAACCGCTACCGGGAAGTGGTAAAAACCCTGAACGGCCTGAAATTCGGCTTCCCCCAGCGAAGGGGGAGATCAAACGGCAGACTCTGGCCTCAGTCCCTCTGACGCCAGGGCTTGTCATCGGGGGGACGTCCCGACGAGCGAGTGGTGTGTGTGTGTGGTTCCTCCAGACTCAGCAGCTTTTTGCCTGGCGTTTGGGAATGTTTTCCCTGAGGAGGCCTGAGCTCAGAAATATTTCTGAGCTAATCATCAGCTGGGAGGAATGAGCTCAGCTCATCGGCATTGTTCCGGGCTTCCCGGTGAGCCCTGTGGTCCCGGGCTGTGCCGGCAGCTGCCGAGAGCTCAGCGGAGGGTCAGCGTTGGGGAGCTGCCCCCAACAAGTTACAGAGCTTGGCTGTGATTTAGGAGCTGCCACAAAAAAACCCCTGAGCTCCTTAGAGGCTGAGAATCCTCCCTGGACCCTGAGAGAAGCTGGATTTTGGGGCAAACTGGCATCCCTGGGTCACAGAGGCAGGTAGAAGGTGCAGCCGCTTTCCCGAGTTCTGCAGCAAATCAGTGTCAGAGCCCAGAGCTGTGTCCTAGCTCAGGTGGGGTGTGATCCCAGCCGCTCTCCTCCAGGAGATACCCCTGTTAGCTCTGTCCCCTCTGCTCTGTGCTGGTCCCCTGTGTCAACACCAGCCCCGGGGCTGAGAGGGGCTGATCCGCAGTGGCGGGGCTGGGTGTGCATGGACACGGCTCCATCTCCGCACCGGCCGCTCCCGCAGGCGCTGCCTGGAAAGTTCCCACTGCTGCAGTCGGTGCCTGTCCCCCTGCCAAGCCTGCAGCCCTGCCAGCCCCGATGCAGCGCCAGCCGCGCTATTTCTGGCTCCACCTTGAGACATGTACCTTCAGCAGTGGGAACGATGCTAAAAGAGATGGATCCGGGAGGAGAGCATCCCCCTCCCGTCCCCGGCCCCGCGCAGCTGCCGGCACAGCGGGCAGGGATGTGCAGGAGCTGTGTGTCTCGAAGGGAAACACTGCAGCTCATCTTGCAGCCGAGCCACATTCTCTGCACGCCTCCTCCAGGACTGTGATGTGGCACAGGGACCCCGAAATCTGGGCCTGCTCTGGTACGAAGAGCCCCAGGTCTCTGCTGCAGCCCCCGGGGCACGAAGGGTTATGAAAGGCCTGGGAAGCCCCCAGGCTCTGTGCTTTCCTCCCCCAGAATAACTCCCAGTGTGGATCAGCTCCTCCAGCAGCTGGGGGCAGGAGCAGGAGGAGCCCGGGGCCAGAGGGAGCTGGGGGAGGTTATTGCCATATTTAACCCTTGGCTTCTTGCACAACTCAAGACAAACCTTGTCTGCTGTTTCTGCCTCAGTTTCCCCAAACTCAGAGCACACATCACCTTGCCCAGCAAACCCAGGGCACGGTGCTTCAAAGGTACAAACCTTCTCCACCAAATGACATCTGCGGAGTCTGGGATACCCCAGGGGTCCTCCTGGGACAGGAGCTGGAGCGGTGTTTGCTCTTGAAAGGAGACTGGTGGTCATGGCTGGACTGGACACTGCTCCATGGGCGAGTCCCCTTTGCAGGGAGGAAGGAAGTGGGGGATTCTGCACATTCTGTCCCCCCATCATGCCGGCTCCGTGCCACATCCCCACCTCGCATCCTGGCACTTCCCTCCCACACACACGGCCCGAGCAGCGCCGCGCGGGCGGGAATGGAGCCGATCAGGACAAACCCGACCGGCAGTCGCCTGCCCACAGCCCGGGAGCTGCTGAGCACCCTTCAGGCTGCTGTTGGGGTCGCAGGGCCTCGTTAGGGCTCTTGTAATTAAGATAGCCCCAAACGACTGGTTATCAGCACGGGGAAGGAAGTGATCCCACTTCCGCGTTAGACATCACATCTGGAGGCAAACAAGTGGTGTCCGTGTGGGACCGGGTAGAACCAGCCTGTGGCTGCGGAGAGCAAAGGGACCCGCCTGGGGCTGGTGGTGGCCACCGCACTGGCCACAGCATGGACTGGGCATCCAAGGGTGGCACAGCTTCACGTCAGGCTTCTGTGAAGTCTGCCATCACAGAGGCTGAGCCTGTGCCAGTCCCATTCCCCATCTGAGACAAACCTGGCTTCAGCTCCATCATTTCCCAGCCCTTGGCATCCCCGCCATGGGCAGCCCTTCCTGCACCTACTGCCAGCCCCGATACCTTGTGATGAAGCCACTCTCAGCCCCTTTCCCCACAGCACGAGCATGGCCAGCAGAGCCTGGATGGGCATTCCAGTCCTATTTAAAGCACAGGCTGGCAGGACAAAGGGGGATCCCTGCAGCACGGGGCCTTGGACGGATGTAGCATGGTGAGGACAGAGCCCAAAGCAGCCTCATCGTCCCATGGCACCTGCCAGGAGCAATGGGACAGCTGCTCTCACATCCTCCCAGCGCGACTCATGCCTTCCTGAGCGGAAATTGGGAGCGGGTTAGTCACCGAGAAGGGTGAGGGGCAGGTCAGGACGCTGCACTCCCCGGCATCCAGCTATTTCCTCCCATGACACCTTGCTGAGAAACCTCGGGCTGTTTACAAACGCTGGAGTCTGTCATGGCAGCAGCCGGGGAAGCGGCTGAGCCTGAATCTCACCCAGAATCAGCTGCGAGTGCTGCAGCTCCCAGGCCAAAACCATCAGGGCTGGGAGCAGGTTTTACCCCCCTGAGCATCCCTTTGTATCCACAGTGCCCAGGGAAGTCTTTCTGGAAAGCGCAATGCTCCAAATCACAGCATCTCGGCTCTCCTCGAAGGCCTGCTCTGGGAAAACAAGACTCAACCATGTTATCTGCCCAGCTGGTCATCCTGTGGCCTCCCTGCAATTTCTTGGCCAGTTCCAGAAGGTTTAAGCAGGGACAGAGGGCTCACTGCTAATTAAACTGCCCTAAGTGTGAGGTGTGATGCCTCCCTGAGGTGTAAGCTCAAGGTTAGGGCTGAGCTACATCCATGGGGAACTGGTTGGCAAAAAAAAATCCTTTTTGGGCTGGGCCAGACCCCTTGGAGCCCAGCAGTCCCTTGGGAGGGTGAGGTCAGTCCTGTTGCCAGCAAAAACTGCTGTCAATGATTTTTGCCAGCTGCCGTGAACACAGAGCAGCTCCCAGCCTTGCTGGCACCCTCCCGGCAAGTCCCCTGGGCTCTGTCCCCAGAGCTCTGTGCCCCAAGGTGGGGTTCATAGCACAGCCCACCTCCCTCCAAGGGGCTTCATGCCCATGGCAACCTCCAAGCCCCGCGGATACCTGATGGCGAGCCACCAGTAATGGGCAGGACATCATCCCTCTCCATCCTCCCTCCTGGAGGTGTCCCCCGCCGGCTGCCCACTGTCCAGCCCTCGCTGTGCCTCGATTTCTCCAGGCCCTCGCTTCACTCCTCTCGTGCTTGCAGAAATGGTATTAAAACGCTGTTCAGTCCAATGTGGGGGCTCCAGGGACAGCTACCAGCGCCCATCCGTGCCTTGCTGGGAATGATGTGCGGGATCTGGGGTGGGGGAGGCTGCCGGGTGCTCTGCCGCCCCTCTCCCGGCGTGACCGTGGGTCTGTTCCCTGCCATCCCCAGCACCACGGGAGCACCCACGCCAGACACCCACCCCGGCAGCGCAGAACCACCCGCGGCAAACCCACGGCGTCGCTTTGTCCCCGCCCGTCTGCAGAGCCGGTTCCCCCCCGGAGCGCTGCCCGGGGCGGGGGGCGGCGCTTGGGGAAACTGAGGCAGCTGCCGGGGGGTGTGGGGGGTACCGAGCCAGCCCCGGGACGGGCCCCCTTCGGCGGGGGAAGCGGTGGCCGGGGGGTGGGTGGGTTAAATTTTTATGAATGGGGCCGCCCCGCCTGCCATCGCCGGGCGTCAGCAGCGAGCGGCGGCGGGCGGCGCTCCCCGGTGCCTCCCGCTCCGCTCCGCGCCCGCTCCGCCGATGGCCGCCGGCCG
>VYZT01051416.1:247476-350180 GCA_013400735.1 Pomatostomus ruficeps | reverse complement strand
GGTGGCCCGCGCCCCCATGGGGTCACTCGGACCCCCGCCCACCCCCCCACCATCCCCCGAGTATGGGGGGGACAGGGACATCCCCGCGCACGGGTTGGTGATTTCTCCCCTCTTTCACCCTTTATTTGAAGGGGCAGCAGGGACGTGGTCACACACCGGGGGCCTTTTGTGCACCCCCCACACCCCCCTATCGCTGCCGTTCGATAACTCCAAAGCTCCAAAGGGCAGCATGGTCCAAGGAAAAAAAGTAATCATTGCTGACGCAGGCAGGACGGGAGCCAGGCACTGTCCCCAGCAGGTCCCATCCATCACCTGGGGTTTGGGGGCAGGCAGATTCCCCCAGGACCCCCGCGGTCCAGCGGGATCTCTGGGCAGCTTGGCGGGCTCTGTGTTTCTGATCCCGCTCGCCTCGGGAGCTGTCAGTGTCTGTACGGGGAGGGTCCTGCTCGGGGCCCGCGTCCCCCAGCTCCCGCAGGCAGGGCAGGGCGTGCTGGCAGATAGTTGAACATCTGAGCAGAGATTCAATTATATGCACTACTTCATTTATTTGGCTGTCCAGTCGCTCTGATCAGACTTGGAAATTAAGAGGCATGCGGTTAGAGGGATCCTGTCAAATCACATTTAGCCCAGCTCTTCCTTGCTTGGATTTTAAAATGCAGCTCTTTTTTTTACATGACCTGCAGCTACAAAACAACTTTCTGTCTCTCTTCCTAAAGAATTACAAAAAAATCCAGTGGAATGGGGTGAGGGCAGAACCAGTTCCCCAGCTCTGTTTCCAGCCTGAACGCTGCAGCTGGAAGTCTCAGAGCGCTTTCCAACCCTCGCCCTGTGAGCGGGCGGTGCGAGGGTGCCGGGGCAGGAGCAGCTCGTTGCATGCAGGCCCTTGGGGGAACCGGCGGGAAGGAGGATGGGGGAAGGCAGTGCAGAATTCTGCAGTCACTTTTCTCGCTGAAGGCCAAGCAGGATTTGCAAACCTCCTCTCTCAGTTTGGGACAGAGCTAAAAATGCCCCTCGTCCACGCCCTGGGCTCGCACGTGCCGGCAGAGAGGCCTGTGCGGGACCGATAAGGCTGGGCTGGGAAGCTGCGGGTGAGTCCGTGCAGAGAGTCCTGCCACCCTGTCCCCAGGGCGAGGGGACCTGGGGAGCCACCAGCCATCCCGTCCTGGTGCTGTCGCAGCTCCAGCATCCTCTGGGATAAAAGCCCTGCGGAATGCTGCAGCAGGGATGAAGCTTTCCCCTCCTCGTTTCACCCCAAGGGATAAACAGAAAGTCCCTCAGCAGCTGAAAACCCCAAAGCTGGGGCTGCCTGTGGTGTGTCCCAAACTGCAGCTACCCAGGAGGGAACAAACCGCCCCCAGGCTTGTGTCCCGACAGGGAAATCCAGCCCCAAGCCTTCCTCCGCCTGGCACGCTTGCTCCTGGTGCCCAGAGAGTTTCCAGAAGGATGCAGGGGTGCAGTGGAGTGGCTTGGGCTGCAGACAGCGGAGCTGGGGCGGTGTGGTCCTGGCCTGAGCACAGCCAGGACATGTCACATGGGGGGATGTGGGCAGGGGGAGTGGAGCAGAGTTTGTGGCGGCAGCTGGAGCCCCTTCCTCCTGCTGACTCAGATTCTGCTCTACTCAGCGTTTGAGGCCGAAAGTGACCGCACTGTGCTGGGAAGTGGGATCCTGCTGGGATGCCAGGGACTGGCCGGTGTTGTGCAACAGGAAGGGTTGGATGGGTCAGGATGCTGCTGAAATCTGTCGCCCTGTGCATCACCACGGCTGGGCTCCAGCTCTGATCCAGCAGCCTCCAGTTCCACCACAGGGCTGAGCCTGGTGCTGCTGGTGTCACCAGTCCCACACTGGGATCACTCCTGTCACTATCCACAGTCTGGTACCGGCCATCTGTCCCTTGGGAGGGAGTCATGGCATCCCTTAGTGCCCTGAGCAGGGTTTGTTTTTCCCCTCCAGCCAAGGAGCTGATCCTTGGGGTCCCAACCTTTCCCTGCTGCCCAGAGGAAGCCACAGGGCAGCACCCACAGGTCTGGGCGGCTGCAGCTCTGTGTGTGAGAAACGAGGTGCCTGGTTAACACTGCGGGGTTAAAAATGGCATTTAGGCTTTTGAAATGCCTTTCGCTTTTGCTTTTCAATATCCAGGCCTGGAGAGGGGAAAGAGAGAGAAAAGGCCTCCAGCAGCTGGGGTTTGAGCCTAAACCCTTCTGTGGGGGCTTGTCTGCATTTGCTTGCAGGGGATTTAGTGCCTGTGGGGACAAGGGACGCTCTGAAGGGCTGGGTGCAGGGTCAGCCCAGCCCCGGGGCTGCTTTTGTTATCCCTGACCCAGGCTGGAGTGGCCTCTGCTCCGGGTGCTTCACTGCTTTCCCTGAGGGCAGCTGGTCCTGTCCTGTCTGGAACCCTCTGATAAGGGGCTGGGGAGGGTGGGGGGCAGCTGGTGGCTCCCCCCTGGCCCTGGGCAGCAGTGGGGAGAGCCACCTTGGGGCCATTGCCTGGAGCCTGTGCCTGGAGCCAGCCCGGAGCCAGTGCCCAGAGCCAGCCCTGGGCCTCTCACAGGCAGATCTTTGTTGTGGATTTGGTGGCAGGTCCCAAGCTGCTGGCAAGGTGACAAGGAGGTGTTCTGGAGGGTGACAGCCCCGCTGGGTCATCCATGGGGCCAGGAAATAATGGTGGTGGTGATGAGATCAGCAGAGCCCTGTGTGCTCCCAGGGCATGGAGATGGGATGCTCCAGTCCCACCACCCCACAGGCAGCCTTTGGAGCTGGTGGCGGTGACTGGTGTGATGCTGGATGTCACCCAGGGGAGGTGACACATGTGGTGACCTCCATGGCCCCAGGTTCACCTCTCCCCACACCTGTGGGTGGCAGGAGGGGTTTGGCTGTAAAACCCCAGCTCAGATCACTGCGGGTGTGCAGATGTGGTGGGGGCACCCCCGGCCCCGCTGAGAGGGGATTCCTGGCCCAGGACAGGGCTGGGAGAGGCCTCGGCTGTCCTGACTCAGCAGCTCTTCCTGCTGACTCAGCAGCTGCAGCCTCGAGCAGGGTCCATGTGCTGGGGTGGGCACCCACCCACCACCCCCTGGGTTCAGATCACGGCTCAGGGACCCGGAGCTGGTGGGGACACCCCCGGCCCCCCAAAACTGGCTTCACCCTGCAGGGCCAGGGATCTGCAGAAGCGCCATGGGAGCCTGGGGCTGCTGCCCTCCCTCGCTTCAGGGCTTGGGGTGCCCAGCAGCACCCGGGGATCCTGCCCTCCTCCTTCTCCTCCTCCTCCCTGTGCCTCCCCCCCCGGGCAGCTCAGTGGGCTCCCCTGTCCCCCTGCATGGGGACCACCCACTGGGCTTGGGGAAGGAGAAGCTGGAAGCAACTGGGGAGGCAGAGGGATGGGGCCCCTGCCAGGCTTGTAATTACAGCCCGGCCGAGGCCCTCGCGGGTGAAACCTGAGCCCCGTGGGGAGCAGGGGAAGCAGGAGCGTCCGTCTGCCGGCACAACTGTCTGTCCTGGCCCCGCTCCATGTGGGTGGATGTGGGGAATTAGGAGCTGGAGTTCTCATCCCCCCACTCTGGTATGGCTGGAGTGCTGCAGGGCTCCATCCTGGGTGTGAACAGCTCTGCTGATTGCAGGCGAGCTCGAGATGAGTCCCTGCAGGCCCCTGTGTCCCATCTCTGCCACCTCCCCAGCATTCCCAGCAGGGACCCTCCATCCCTGCCCACCCCCGTGTCCTCTGGGGAGGGATGCAGCCCAGGGAGCTTGTGAGGATGGGGGAGGGCCACTTCCCCTTCCCCTTCTGGGTTTGGCAAATGCTGCCCTGACTGGCAAAGCCCTCACAGGGCAGGGCCATGACGCAGCGCCCTGAGCCCCCTGTCCCCCCCAGGTGACAGCTATGGGGTGCTGCCCCGGCCCTGCCACGCGCTGGTGCTGCTGAACCCGCAGAGCGGCTCCGGCCGTGCCCTCGATGACTTCCAGGCAGTGGTGCAGCCCATGCTGGCCGACGCCGACATTGCCACCACTGTCTTCGTCACCGGTGAGTCCATGAGCAGCTCCTCCTCCTCTTCCCTTCCCCGGGATCCTACCTGGGCACTGCCACGTGGGGACAGGTTCCTCCAAGGGCCTCTGACTCCCTGCATCCACACAGCTCCGGGTCCTGCAGGATGGCTGCACTTGAGGAGCGACTGCCTCGCCTCCTGGATCCCTGGCTGGGGTCACCATCCGGGGCTGGGGTCACTGTCTGTGGGGTGGCAGCAGGAAGGGCAGAGGGACAGAGGGTGGTGCTCAAATCTCTCCACTTTTCCCCCACAGAAAGACCCCACCATGCACATGAGAAGGTGCGAGATGAGGACCTGTCACAGTGGGACACCTTGGTGGTCATGTCTGGGGACGGGCTGCTCTTCGAGGTGAGGGGCACCACGGGGCTGGGCAGAGAGCTGGCAGAAGGGGGTGTCTGGGGCAGGAGCCAAGCTCTTAAGTCACAGAGTCAGGCAGGGAATGGCAGAGGAGAGATGGCACCAAGCTTGGAGCAAAGCAGCCGTGGCCTCTGTCCTGCCCTGGGTACTGTGGGCTCTGCTCCCCCCAGGCTGGGCAGGGCCCACTGGGTTCCTTGGGTGCCACAGGGCTCTTCATCCCTGCAGGTGGTGAACGGGCTCATGGAGCGTCCAGACTGGAAGGAGGCCATGAAGAAGCCCCTGTGCATCCTGCCCGGAGGCTCTGGGAACGCCCTGGCTGCCTCCATCAACTACTATGCAGGGTGAGTCCTCGCTGCCCCCTGCACCGGCCAGCACACGGGGCTGCACTGGAACCAGGCAGGGAGGAGGGAAGAGAAAGGCAGAGAGGGGCTCCGGCCCAGGGAAGGGTGCTGGGATGTCCAGGGGTGCCCGTCAGGGTCCTCACTCCCCACAGGCTGGTGCAGCACAGCCCCAGATGTGAGCAAGGGGTGTCATCCCTGTGTATCCTGCTCCTCCCACTCCCTTTCTCTTCGCTGGGCTCAGAGATTGGTAAAGCTTTAACCTGAAGGACCCACCCCAGGCACAGCCAATCCCACGGTGTGGGGGACCTGGATTGCCCTGACTCGATTCCCTCTTTCAGCAACTGGTTAATCCCTCCCACTCCCAGCAAAACCACTCCCAGCAGCTGTTCCTGAGGGACACTATCACCCAGCTGGGACGTGTCCCAGCCATGACACAAGGGTGAGGTCTGCAGGTGGATGCTGGGGCAGCAGGAGGAGCCCTGAGCTGCAAACTCACCCTCTCCATCCCTCACAGCTACGACCATGTTGCCAAGAAAAAGCTGCTGACGAACTGCGCCTTCATCCTGTGCAAGGGGCTGCACACACAGATGGACCTGGTGTCGCTGAGCACGGCCTCGGGCAAGCGCTTCTTCTCCTTCCTGGGCTTTGGCTGGGGCTTCATCTCGGACGTGGACATCGACAGCGAGAAGTACCGCTGGCTGGGCAGCGCCCGCTTCACCCTGGGCACGCTGCAGTGCCTGGCCAAGCTGCGCGTGTACCAGGGCCGCCTGTCCTACCTGCCCGTCACCGCGGAGCAGGGCACGTCCCCGGCACCCCGGGACCCCCCCGCGCCCGTCACCAACGGGCACATCCCGCAGCCGGCGGGGACGGAGGCGCCCGGCTCGCTGCCCCACGACTCGCTGCTGGTGCCGCTGGGCCAGCCCGTGCCGGCGCACTGGACCGTGGTCCCCGAGGAGGAGTTTGTCCTGGTCTACGCCATCTACCAGTCCCACCTGGGCACCAACCTGCTGATGGCACCGGCGGCCCGGCTGCACGACGGCTGCATCCACCTCTTCTACATGAAGGCCGGCATCAGCCGCGTGACGCTGCTGAAGCTCTTCCTGGCCATGTCCAGGGGGACCCACCTGGACTTGAACTGTCCCCACCTGTGCTATGTCCCCGTGCGGGCGTTCCGCCTGGAGCCGCGGGTGGCCGCGGGCATCATGACAGTGGATGGGGAGGCGCTGGCCTGCGAGCCCGTGCAGGGCCAGGTCCACGCCCGCCTCTGCCGCGTCCTCAGCGGCTCCTGAGCTCCCCGTTCGCCCTCCCTGCGGCGCTGAGCTGCCGGCACGGCCCGGCGCGAGGGTGGCAGAGCCTTCCTCCCACTCAGGAACCCCCTCCTTCCATAGCAATAGGTCTTGGGGGGCGTGGGGCTCATCTCCCCTCGCTTGTCCCCACGCTTAGCTTTACCCCCCTGGGACGGCCACCATTGCTGTCCCCAAAATGAGCCACAAGCCCCATCAGGTACTCGGTGCCGGCGAGATGCCAGCGTGTTTTGTCCTGGTACGAGGTCCCGGCCCCCAGGCGGCTGCGCCGGCACAGCCCCGTCCCCTCCCCGGCTCGGACGCACACGGTGGCATTGCTGTGTCCCCGCCCCGGAGCCAGTGCCACCCCCCAGGGAGGGTCAGGACCAATAGATCTAATACAATAAACCGACTTTTTTAAAGAATGTTTCTACCCAAAGCTTCCTGTAGAAGCGGAGTTTATTCTTGTGAGAAATGCAAAATAAATATCTAGCGTTTGCAAAAAAAAAAAAAAAAAAAAAAAAAAAAATCCTCCCTGGGTTTTGAATCCGAGCTCACGACTGCTGTCAGGGGCAGGGCTCAGGGCTCACCCACGGCCCAGCTACAGGTTTGGCTCAGCACCGCAGCCCTTTGCTCCCTGACATCCTGGGCCCAGGAGCAGCACAGAGCCGAGGGGTCCCGGAGATGCTGAGGGCACAGGACCCGGAGCGCTGCTGCCCCCACCATTCCCCATTTCTGGGGTGCAGCGATGCCCCCCTGCTCAGCCTCACGCTGGGGCTGAGCCCCGCAGGCCCTTGGGGAGATCCTGGGGAAGGTTCGGTGCCTCTGAGCGACAGCAGGGAAGGGCTCATGGAAGAGGCTCAAGGAGAGGGTCGTTGGAGCGGAGGGGTTTGGCTTTCTGCCGGCAGCAGGGGGCCCTTGGGGGGCTCTTGCATCCCTTTTCTCGGGCTGCCCGGGGCCAGCTGGAGCCCTCCTACAGGTCCCTGCCCTGGGGCTTGCTTGGGGGGGATTACTCAGCCTCTTTGGTATAAAATTGCAGTAATTAAACCTCATTTTCAGCGCTCAAGTACAAAGCAGGAGAGTAAACAGTGGTGGCTGTTTGCATTTATTCAGCTGCAAACTATGCAATTAGGATGGCAGATCCGGGAAAGAAGAGCACGATTGTCCTCCCCCCCTGGCCTCACTTGCTCATGGAGAGGAGCCCTGTTCCTGAGCCAGCAGGGCAGGCAGCAGCTGGGAACCACCTCCCGAAATGAAGTTATTTCCCCCGTGGCATCGGGCCAGGTGTAAAAACAGGCTGAGCAATAACTCTGTAACCCTGTTGAGCTGCCGGAGGGAGAGCCCGTGGCAGGGGATGCGCTCAGAGCTCTGTCGGGGGACGCGGATCAGCAGAGCGGAGCCGTTCGGGCTCAGAGCGCCTGAAAGGCTCCCTGCAGGCTCCTCCCGGGCCGGCTGTGCGGCTCTCAGCAGCAGGTTGGCCAGGATCGCCCGGGTTTCGCTGCACAGCTCTGCCATCACCGCTCAGCTTCCAGAACCTGCTGGGCGGCAGCGAGGGGCCCTTCCCGGGGAGCCCCCGGCCGCTCCCCAGGCAGCCCCTCGCTGCCGGAGCCCAGGGAGGAGACAGAGGGTGCTGTGACCAACCGAGACACTGCCCGTGCCTGCCCCTCGAGCTGCTCTGCAGGCTGAGGGGGCCAGGGAGGGCTCCCAGAGGGACAAACACGGGTCAGGACTCCAGAGTCACCATCAGCGAGGGCTCCAGGTCCCAGCAGTGTCCAGCAGGTGCGGGACATCCTTGAGGCTGTGTCCAACCTCATCCACCACACACTTACCTCTGTGCTGCGATGAGGGACAGGACAGGGATCCCAGGGGTCTCTCAGGCTGTGGGGCTACAAAAGGTTGGGGTTTTTTTGTCCAGAGTCATGGGGACCGCCAGCAGCCGTGCTGGGGCACATACTGAGCCACCTGCGAGCGCCAGCAAGGACCACAGAAAACAAAAAAAATCAAATCAGGGGCTTGGGGAACTGTTTACAGGGGGCCACAGAGGCAGCCCCTGCCTGCCAGACCTGCCTGGATCCCTCTGGACTCGCCAGCCTCGGCTCCGGCCAGCGGGACCCTGTCCAGCCCCGAGGCTGGCGCAGGGGCAAGTGCCAGAAGCGTGGCAGGGGGTGGTGGGGGAAAAGAAAGAGACAACTCACAGAACTACTCACAGAGGCAAAATTTAATGGCAAGTCATCTTCCCTCCTTTATTACACCTTGGTTAGCCAAACAAACAAAAAAAAAATCTGCAGGTAAAAAAAGTTTTAATGGTCACACAGCACTTTATACATATATCGTAAGCAACCAAGCATCCACATCTGCACGTGAACGACACACCTCTAAGCATGGCCTCAATAGTCAGGTTTTTTTAATTCATTAAATACTGTACAGAATCAAGGCTACAAACTGATTTTGTAATGCTTCTTCCCCATCCCCAGCACTTAAAACAGTTACAGGCTGCTCTCATTTGTACATCACACAGTCGTGTAGCCAGTTTTAAGGCTAACAATATGCATCATGCTTTGGCTTTTTTTGTGTGTTTTTAATTTTTTTTTTTAAGGTTTTAGCCTTTTAAATTTTGTTACCCTTAAATATTACATACATACACAAAAAATTACATAGCTGCAGTGTGCTCACCACCAACCTCATCACCCAGGAGCTTCACATTATCAAAAGCTTTAGAAAATTTGTAAACCTCTGTGCACGCTTGGGTTTGGGACAGCTGCAGAGAGCGAGTGGTGCCGGGGGGAGCAGCGTCCCCTTCCAGAAGGCCAACACACACCTCCTCGGAGGGAGCCCAGCCTGTGCAAAAGCTCTTGTCTAGAGCAGAGACTTTTTGGGCAAAGGGGAGGACGTTGTGCCTGCCCGACCCCTGCCTTGTGAGATGAGAGCTGCAGAGTAAAGGAGGGGAAAAGGGGAACCTTACAGTTCCTCCATCCCCAGCGGGTTTCTCCCTCCCTCCCCTCCCCGGTCCTGTGGGTCGAGGGGCGGCCACAGCGCGGCTCTGGGGACAGAGGGTGTCAGCGTCTGGCTCACCAGCCGTGGTTTTGCCTGCAATCAGCCTCTGCCTGTTCTTTCCCTGCCCCGGAGCAGCGGCCTCGCCCCTTGCCCCCGCTTGCCCCCAGCCCTCCAGACGCTCCCTGCTCCGCTCAAAGGGATCCATTCACTCCGGAACGTGGCCATGGTTACAGCTCCAGCTCGCCCTGCCCCGCCCGCGGCTCCCAGCACCTCTCTGCACCCCAACCCGGCATCTGTCGGACTTCCCAGCTGCCAGGCACGGAGGGCTCCTGCAGCAGGGCCGGGGCTGCTGCACCGATGATCCACCCACAGAGCCGTGTCCGGAGAGCTCTGCAGCCCAGGTCTTCATCACAGCCAAGCCCTGCATCCCCGGGAGCACCTGGAGGAGGGGTCTTCCAAAATCCCGATGGTGGATGGGGACAGGAGAAGGGCTTTGTGCAGTCAGCCCCTGGCTCAGGAGCATCACGGGGGCAGCGGGAAAGCACAGGGAGCTGGGGGGGAAGGTGGATTTGGGCTGGTGGGTGCAGCCCTTGGTGTTTCTGGGAGCACAAAGCACCGTGTCAACATGCTGGGATTCTCCCGCTGTTCTCTAACTGCAGCCACACTGGAAAACAGCAAAGCAAAGGAGAGCTCTGGCTGCATCCTTACCTCTGGCAGAGCCATCTGCTCAGCCCGACTCCTCCCCGGGAAGCCTGGCACCAGTCTCCCCGCACAGCTGGAAGGACTCTCCCTGACAGACTGGGCTCCCTGCGTGGGTGCCTCTGCAATGCCCGAGCACCGGGTACAGGCGGCAGGGCTGGAGCGTGAGCGCCCAGCTCCACACGTGGAGGTGTGTGCAGACAGGCCCAGAGGCCTCAGGAAGGGGACTTGGCCAGGAGACTCTGGCAAGTCACTGCTTCAAAGTGCTCATGGTTGCCAGCTCAGGCTGTGAAGCACAGGCTGCCCTGGCCAGGTGCTTCCCAGAGCGTCCGGCAGCGCTGTGGTTGGGCTTAGGGATCGGATGTGCTGTGCCCGCAGCACTGCTGGCTGCAGCCAAACCGCCCTGGGAAACAGCTGGCAGGGGAAGGAGCTGATAACAGCCCAAACCACGCTGCTGTGACAGTGCAGGAACCGGCACAGGCTGGTGCTGCTACAACAGGGCCTCGCCATGACACGACTTCCCCAGGGTGACCCTGACTCCAACGGCCCCGGAACACCCGTGCAGAGCTGGATGAGGGAGCAGCAGCCACGCCAGGTTCATCCAGATCTACAACAGGCCCCAGGATCAGTCGCCGCTGCCTGCCCGGGTGAGGCCGGGATCCAGGGTGGGTGTAGTGCTGTGTGACAGCCGGGATGGCTGGGAACAAAAGACACGGATACCTAAGCAAGTAACGAGGGCAGAACCCTGAATCCCATGTATTTCTAGAAGACAGGCATGCATGGTGGGGAAAGGGAAGTTTGCCTCACTCTGGAGAAAAAAGTGGGGGTGGCTAGACTTGCCTCCAGGAGACCGACCTGGAAGCTGCAGAACTGGATGGGAAGTCTGCAGCACTCCCAGGGCAGCACAAGTGCCAGTGCAGAGCTCTGGCCCTGCCTACCAATCCCGAGTGGAAGAACCTCGTAGCTATGGGTGAACAACTAAGACTAGAGCAACTCCGTATGGTGTAGACAACTCCAATGCAAACACAATCCAATGTCTAAGTACAGGTAAGCTGGGGTAAACTTCATAGAACCCATGGGAACGCCAAGAAAAATAAAAGACTGGGAGGGCATTGCCCTTCATTTCCAGAAACTACAGCAATCCCTTCTCCTGGCTGGAACCCCACCAGAACAAACTGCTGGGTGTAGTGCTGGGTGGGAAGAGTCCTTGTGTGGAAAGGTGCCCCAAGATGAAAGTGCAGAGGGAACGTGGCTGCAAGACTGCTTCTGTGCAGGTTTCAAATCTTACCATTGCAGGGTCAAACTTGCAAGAAGAGCACGTACGTGGGACAGGGGGAAGGAAGAGGGGTTGGGGGCAAAGAGTTATTCATGCTTAAACAACCTTTCCTCAGAGGAGCAATCAGGCCTACCACCTTCTTTGGAACAAACCAAGCTGAGGAAGAAAAGCTGGAAGGAGAAGCCAGTTGATTGGTAACAGCATTTGCCAATTTACTTTCTGCTGCTTTCCCTTCTCCCCTGCACCTGCCTGTCCCTAACCTGATGGTTTATTTGTCCTCTGTCCACTCTGGGATGTTGGCCCCTGCTAAGGCAGCCCGGTACTGCTGCAAGACACCGCGGATGCTTTTAATGAACCCCTTGGACAAAGGGAAGAGGGGAAACCCAATATCAGGGTAACCGCTCTTCTCCGGCAGGAAACTCCTGTAGCTCTTTCTCCTTTTCTTTGGTTTCACACTGGGCTGCGAGGCAGAGTCCTGGGCAGCCTTCCCCTCGTCCGTTCGGTCTCTGGCCAGGTCCCCCCTGGCTTGGCCTGTGCTCTCCGAGTCTGAGTACTGTTGGAGATCGCCGGCGTTGGGCGTCGTGGTGGGGAACTCCGACTCGTCCAGCTCCTCCTTCCCGTCCAGCGCCGAGTCGGACAGTTCGGCGGCCGCCCCCTGCTCCGAGCTGTACTCCGCCAGCGCCCCCACCGCGTCCCCGGGGCTCTCGGCCAGGCTGCCGCCGGCGCACGCCAGGGAGGCAGAATCCGCCCCGTTGGCCTGTTCGTGGCTGCGCTCCACCAGCTCGTTGGTCTCCAGCCAGGACTCGATGCGGGACACCAGGCGCCAGCCGTTGCAGCGGAAATGCTCCCGGATCTCATGCTCGAAGACCTCCACGGGCCGGCGCAGCAGCTGCATCATGGACTGCACCACGCGGATCAGCGTCATCTCGTTGTAGCAGCGGCTGTTCTCGTAGCCCTCCTGCAGCCCCCGGTCGCTGTCGAAGCCCGCCTCATTGTAGTAGGGCTCGTTCACCAGGATGAGACCTGCCGGGAGAACAGACACCGAGGGGTTAAGGGAGCAATCAGGAGTTGCCATCCCCTGCCAGTCGGTTCCTGCCAAGGGGGTCAAGATCAAGGGTGAAGCAGCGGCCAGGCTGAACACCCAGAACCTGCAGGATGCAAAGAATGGGTGTTGCAAGGGGAGCATAGTGTGACATGGTGGGGACCTCAGACGCTACAGGGAGTGGCATCCATGTTCCTTGGCTGGCAAGAAGAGCTCTCTGCCAGCACAATGCAGAGGGCACACAACAGCAGGGGAGGTCAAAAGGGCAGGAAGGGAGAGGTTTCACAGCTCCTTTCACTTCCCTTCTGCAAAAAGCCCCATAAACACAACCAAAGCTTTTATTTTCCTCCTCTTCTTAATCTGTACAAAGGTCAGACTACAGCAACAGGCTTTGAGCTGGCCAGTTTCTGCTCTATCCAGCAGAGTCCCATCAGACAGTGCAGTTCTGAGACACAGAAGACTCTGACAAGTCACGTTCACCAAGATTTCTCCTACTTGCTTCTGGTCTAATGAAATTACAGGTATGTAGCAACAGCACCAGCACTGCCAGGTTGCTGGCAGCCTGCCAGAAGCTGCATTAGAGCCGGGGAGATCACGAATGTCTCAAAACCCAGGAAGCAGGAGAGATTTTCCCTTAATACCAAGTTGCTCCAGCAAAACATTTAGTATTCCATTTTCTAAATTTGGATCCTTGACTTTGTAAATGAGAAAAGGCTTTTATTGTGGTGTCCTTCCCCCACAGGAGGATACAGGTGGACTGCGGGAGTTCAGAGGAGCAGGAGTTGCCTCCAGTCAGCAGGAACCCTTGCTCTGTGTCAAAGGTTTCTCATCACATGCCTGAGCTCCCTGCACAGAAAGTTGTGCATGAGGAAGTTATGTGATTTAGTCTGTCTGCTCCCAAACTGGATAGGGCAGAGCAAAGCCCCACGGCAGGAAGCCCTGGGGCTCGTCTAGGCACACCCCTGATTATTCTCTGCTTTGGTAGGAGCATAAACACCAGCATCATGTGCAAAACATGCCCCATGTAGGATGGGCGGGTGACTCAGCGGGGATAAAAAAAAAGTCCTGCAAACCAGGCCCAGTTTAGCAACTTCAACTAACTTTGGTAACTGGCTGAGGACAGAGTGGTTCACCTTTGTCAGCTCAAAGGAACAAGCACACAGCTCCGTGCTTGGCTGCTGCAGTGAGGAGAAGGGAAAGCGTTGTGTCAGAGCCCTGGGATGCAGCCAGAACTCTGGGCATGCGAAAAGCTGGCACTGGCTTCCACTGCTTGAGTGGAGAGATAAGGACACTGCTTTGTCCAGCAAGGTGAGAGCAAAAGGCAGCACTAACCCAACTGGGGTGGCAGATCCCAACTGTGTGCCCCTCATAAGCAAACATCCCTTCCTTTCTCTGTCTTTTCCTGCCCCACAGGCTCAGCAGCAGCATTTACCTTGGATAGAGATGAGTACTTGCAGGAGACTGGATTTACTGGTCCACCGTTCTGTCCCCTGAAATGCACACACAAATATGTTAAAGGGCTGAAGTGCCACCAGTTTGCTCTGTGACAACTGGCAGATGAAGTGAGACCCCAGTTTCTCTGCATTCCTGTTGCTGACATACTGTGGCTCAGGACAGGAACAAGGAACTGACTCCACAAGCACGTGATGTGCTGCAGTCCCATCTCAACAACACATCTCTCCGTTATTTGTTACCAGCACCACACCTCCTCTGGCCAGCTCTGTCCAGAACGGTGTAACCTTACACACCAGCCATCAGCTCCAACCCCTCCCCAGCTGCCCTGTCCTGCTCAAAACCTATTTCCCTGGCTCTGCTTATTCCCAGTCTGCAGCTGGACTTTGTACCACAGTACACGATTTGCCCACAGTGTGGACGACAGGGGCCTAACCCATGGCCACACCCCATGCTGGTGTTCGCATCTCTGCTATGGCTGGTCTGACCACAGACCTCTCATTGAGGAAAGACACTTGAGCCAAATACAGACCCAGAAAAAGCCAAAATACACCAATTGTCCGCTCCAGACACCTAGAACAGGGCCCAAAGCCCAAGCCACCCCAGCTCAAGCACCACTCGAGAGCAGATGTCACCCAGGTCTGGTAGGAAGTGATTTGTTCCAAAAGCAGCCCAGCACAACCCCTGCTCCCCAGGCACAGGTGGGTGATGGCATTACCTTGCCTATCCAGGTCCCCAGCAGGCTGACACACACTTTGCCGTTGTCGTACAGGTTGGGATTCAGTCTCCCACTGCACTGGGAGAGGTAGCGGAAGAGAGGTGGGACAGCAGGGTAGATGTTGGGGAGCTGGATGTCGAAGAGGAAGAGGCCATCTTCGTAGGGTGTGCGTGTGGGCCCTTTGATAAGTGCTGAGAAGAGATCCTGTGGGGAGAGGCAGGAGGTCAGGCACTGGGAAACACCCTCTGACCCTGGCAGGGCTGTATTCCCACAGAGAGGGAGCGGGGATGTGATTGACTCAGCCCTTACAAGCGTCAGCTCAACCAACACATCTCAGGGCACCTTCCCCCGCTAGAAGCTGCACCCTGAGAGCAGAGCAAGCCTTTGGATTTAAAGCAGGGCTTCACGGATGGCAAAAAATCCCAAATTTGTTCCCTGCTGACACAGCCCCTTGCTGGTTGCCTGCCTGTATTCCCACTCAGCACCCGGAACAGGCTCCCTGCAATCAGCAGCTCCTTGTTTGCCACCCTGACTCGGGGAATGCAAAAGCAGCAAAAGCAGCCATTTTGGGTAATTACAGCCCTCTTTCACATGCTGCACACATTCCTGCAGCTCTAATGCAAAGGATTAGGACTAGGCAGGCAATTCCAAAGACAGGGATCCAGATGCTGAGGCCAGCACTACCACAGAGGCATCTGAGAGCAGGCACTTGCCATTCGATCCTCGAAGGTTTTCACCATGATGCCATCAGGCAGGGAGGTGGCCAGCAGAGCCATCTCCTTCCGCACGGTGCTAAAGAACTTCTTGGCTTCTGGGGGCTGGAACTCCATTTTCTTGAAGGCATGGGAATCTGTGGGACAAGGAAGAGAACAGAGTTACAGCCCGTCTTTGGAAACTGCCACAGGTTCCTTGTGAAGGCAAAGCTACCCATGTGTAATATGCACCATGGGGAAGAGGAGTTAACCCGCTTTGGTGCTGAGCCAGGAGAGATTATTTTCCACACAGCAACCACAACCTGCATCTCCTGTTGCACTGTCCCACACAGCACTGTCCCTGTGGCCCAGCGAGGAGCCTTGTCCCACAGCTGGGACAATCCCATGGAGAAAAGGCCCTTTCTCTGCCAAACCTAAGCACAGCCCCCCATTTTCTCTTGCCCACACCTGCAGCTTCACAACAGCCTGGCCACCCTTCCCTCCCAGCTCTGGCTCGTGAGCACCTTGGGCTCCACTGTCACCAATGTTCCACCAGCCAGATGCTCTTTTTTATTTCTGGCCATTAACATTGGTGCCAGTGGACAAGAAGACTCATTCACCAAGGACACCCAGCACAAGAACACCAGTGGTCCTGCTCTGCTTCTCAACCAATTCAGCCCTGAAAAAACCTCAAACAAACCCTGCAACTTGCAAGGAAATGTCTGCAGTGGAAAACAACTGATGTCTGCAGCCCTCAAACATTAGTTACCACCCTGGGAAAGAGGGAAGCACACTTCTGAGGCTTGGGAAGCTGCAGGAGTGCCTAGAGATGCTATCTAAGAGCCATGCTAAGGTCCCAGAACACACTGTACTACGGAAGTTGGCTTAATTTCTCCTCTCCAGTTAATGAGCTGGGAAAAGGACTAAGAAGAGAGGAACAGAATCCAAAAGGTTTGAGGCAAAGGTTTTGGATAAAGAGACACTGCAGGACAGCAGTGAAGAACCGAGTATCTCACGCTTACCTGGAGCATACTCCAGCACAGAGAACACCTCTCCCTTGGCACTGGTGAAGGTGACTCCAGGCTTGCCTCCACTCTGCTGGCAGAGCACTGGTGTCTCACTGGGCCACTCTGACCTCACCGGTGTCTGTGCCTCTGCTTTTTCTTCCTTCTTTTCCGTCTCTACCATGGCTTCCATCTTCTCCTCCTCAGCAATAGCCACATTATCCAAGGTCTTCTTTAGATTTTCCTGCAGCTTTTTAATATCGTCCAAGAACTTCTTCTCCCGAGTGGGTTTTTCCAGTTCCACAGTTGGGGAGGTGGGAGAGCCAGTCAGCAGCTGCTCCACAGTCATATTTTTCAGGCTTTCCAAGATCTTGATGGCCTCCTTTAGTTCCCGGAAGCTCTTTGGGGCTCCGTCCTTGCCAGCTTTCTCTGTAGCAAGATCTGCAACCGCCATGGCCACAGCTCCCTGGACTTGTTCTTCTACTTTTTTCACCTCCTCTGCTGCTGGTTCCTCAGGCTCAAAGTCCTCAATTTTTGGGTGGTCATCGTCCATGAGGCCATTATCTGTCTCCCAGCTGTCACTTTCATCCTCCCACTCCGAGGATGCCCCGCTGGTGCTGCCATCGACAGAATCGTAGTCCGACTCCTCAATTTCTGATTCAATATTGTACAAGTGCTAAAAGAGAGCAGAGTTACATGAGACTTAGGCTGAAGCTCAGTTTTAGATGTTCTTAAAAGCAAGCACTGAAAAAGGAGTTTCCATTTGGGATTGGTTGGGCTGTTTCAACCCATTCCAACTACATGGCACGGATTATGAAACCACACAGCCCCATTGTCCACTTTTCCAACTATGGCGTTGGGGGTAAAACTAGGGCAAGGTCTAGGTGGACTGCAGTCCTCCCAGTGTCTGGGATCCAGCCCTGGAGAGCAGGCAGGTGCCCCACAGCTACCTGGATACTCCAGGGTTTCAGAACACAGAGCTCAGAAGGTATTTGGTATCATGTGAGGAGTTGGTATTTCTGGTCCTGCTTCTGCACCAGCAACTGGGCTGGCACAGAGCCCTGGTTTGGCTGCCTCTGCACTCCATCCTTCCGCAGAGACAATGCTGGAACCAGGAACACATTCCCATACAGCTTTCCTCTCCTGTGGCACACAATACTTGCCAAGACAGCCCTGCTAGGCTGCTTTAGCTGTTATATGTGGCTACTGCTTAAAATTCAGCTGGGACAATGGAGCCTCACCCAAGTTGCTGAATAAGCTCTTACATAAAATGTTCTCTTCCCTCTCACTGCTGGAAGCTGAACACATCCCCACTTCATCCAGCCTCACCTCCTACAACCTGCTTTTGCACATGCTATGTCTCAGGAGGTCTCTCTGCAGAGATTTATAGACCTCCTCCAGCTATAAGCACCAACACAGAACCAGGGGAGCAAGAATGCCTTTACAGGGCCGTGTTTGCAGTTACAAGATGGGAGCATTTCATCCACAAGCTTCTGACACTTGAGTGACAGCCCAAGAATCCTCTTAATCTTGCAAGATAGGACCCCAGAGGCTAAAGCACATGGACCCTCAGTCATCTTGTCAGAGCCTTCAACTGAACCGGCACTGTTGAGCCAGTCCTGTGCCACCCGGAGACAGGCAGCCAGCAGAGGTTAGTTGGGTTCAACACAAGTGACTGCAGGCAGGAAAAGCCATCAAAACTCACTGCCCTCAAAGCTAATCCAAATCTGAGTCGGAAAGTTAATTAGCCAGTTATGCCATCCTTATTTTTAGAGCTGCGAAAAAGCACCCAGACAGCTTGTCGCTGGGCACATGGTCAGGCATTGATAAATCATGGTTTTACCAACTGATAATTCATGCTCCTGACATTTCCCCAACTCCCATAATTACGCAGACGAGCAGAATCGAAGGCACTGGCGTGACACAGCAGGAGCTGCTGCAGAGCCCCGGCACCGCAGTGTGAGAACAGCCCTTTGTGGAGCACGCATCAGACCTCTGATTGTGCCTGTGATCCAAGCACATGTGACAACAGGGGGAAGGGAGACAGCAGCCTGCTTTGTACGCCCCACTCCACTGCCATAGTGCAGGCATTGACTATTCTACTGTAATTAATGCAGAGCTGCTTGGTTTAAAAAGGAATCTTGCTCAAATACTTTGTACTCGCTAAGGCATCTCTGCAGAGCGGAGGCAGTGGTTGCTCTGCCAGTGACAGAATGGGACTCTACAGATGCAGGTTGTCTTGTGTCTTTAGGCTGTCTGCCTTCATTCCGGGCAACAAGGAGAGGAGACACGGGATGAAACTGTATGGGGAGTAGCAAGTATGAGTACAAGACAGTACAACAAAAGCCTTAAAATAACCCAAGGCAAATCAGCGGGGTGCAGTGGATTAGCAGTGTGGCCGTATCTGTATTTTTCAGCTTGCACTCAACCCTTTCCCTCCCTGCCCTGGGATAAGATTTGAGTCTGATCCCTAGGTTAGCTAAGGTGACAGTTTGTGGCTCTGGCCCAGTTTCTGGAAGAGTTTCTTTAGCCAAAAATCCCACTATGGTGCCATTTCCCAAGAGAGACAGAACACGCAATCGTCTTTCAGCAGTGCCCCGGTTGGGCAATGCACTAACCCGGGCTCCAGTCTGAACCAACCATCCCCGAGCTCTGCAATGCACCAGGTGCTGGAGGCCAGGAGCAGGGCTGTGGGCAGAGCTGGGAGCATGCAATGCACTTGTGAAGGCAAAAGGAGCCTGCCCAGGCTTTCCTAATCACTAGATTCGAGAGCAGTTGTGACCAACTAGTTGCCCAGACGTCCCGACAAGAGATTTTCCTGTGCTAACAGAATTGGGAAGCCACCCTATCATATGGGAATGCATCAGTAACAGAGCAAGGTTCCCTTAGCCAGTGAATCTCTCTACACAGAGGATTTAAATCCAAGTGTTGTCACTTAGCTAAGAATTACAGTGATATTGGGAGCTGGAGCAGGAGCTCACCTGAGGCAGAATGATAGTCTTGGAATTGTCAGCCCACACCACTTCCACCTTACTGCTGACATCCACACGAGCCACCTGTCCGACGGAAGGCTGTGGAGACAAGAGTGGTTTGTCAGTCCCTTTTCTTCCCCAGGCACTTCAGTGCAGAGCAGGAAGGATTTGAGAAACACATTCCCCAGCTGGAGACCCACCCAGAGCAACATGTGCATCCTGTGTAGGGAAACCACACAACTCTGCCACGGCGGTGGGGAGAACTCCCCTCCACAGGGAGCAGGGGTGCAGGAGGGCTGGTCTGGCAGGAGATCCTGATCTTTGACAGGGCCAGTGGCCTTTCAGTACCATCAAGGGACAGGCCCTTCATGGAATGGGGGTGCCCTCTAGTGGGGTTCCCTCAGCCCCCCCAACACCCAGCACCAGGGGCTCCCCAGAGAGCACAGGCATGAACAGACAGGTCACAGTCTTGCAGGGTGTGCAGGCAAGGAGCACCTTGCCCTGGAGCAGGTTATTTAGGTCAGCTGAGCAGGCTGGGATGTGTTTCACGCTGTAAGAGCCACACGACACCTTTTAACAGTTTTTTAGGGCAGCAGGCTCAAAAGCTGGAGGCCTCTCCGGGGGTGTTTCCTAGCAAAGGGTATATCCTCTACAATATAAATTGTTCCTTCTTCCCCCAAGGAGATCAATCAGCTCAACAAAATTAACACGCACATTGCTCAGATGAAAACCAGAACCCCAGTCTTCTGTTGCCAAGTGAAACTGGTTTCATGACAAATCCACCTTCACGGTTGCTCAGGAGCCCACAGAATATCCTTTTATTACAAGTTACTCTGAAATCCTAAGCAAGAGTTTTATTAAAAGCCCTCAGGCATATGTTCAGTTCTTGTCTCAGCTTCACTCTTGCTCTGCTGCAGACTGTCATCAAGGTCAACGGATTTCAAGGTTACATCTCCACCAGACAGAGATCTGATGTGTTACTCACGACAGCAGGGGCACTGACACAAGATCAGGAAAGCCAGGGAGTTTAGGATGCCCGTGTGGGGCCTAAAGCCTTCCTATCAACCCTTCAAAGTGTCCCCGCCGACACCTGGTGACAATGTGGTCACATCACTGTGCCCAGGACCCACCTCGTCCTCCTTGGCCGTGGCTCCGTCGGAGTTGCCGATGCGGATGACGATGTCGGTGGTGCGGAAGCGAAAGTCCGGGTGATCGGCGATGTCGTACACGCTCACATCCTCCTCCTCCCCGATCAGCTGCAGCGAGACACAGCGCAACACATCAGCCCCACGAGGCTGCACTGACCCCCAGAACACACCTGCAGCACTTAAAAGCACTTTGTGTTTTATTTTGTCCCTTTTCAGCTGCTCTAACAGCCTGCAAGAGGCTGCTGCTGTCCCTTTTTGTCACCTCATCCTGTCGCATGTCAATCAAGGCACATCAATGAAAGGAAGCAGATATTCTGTCTCATCTGCTCACCCTCACCTTTACCTCAGGGTCCCCGTCACCATAATGAGGAGACATGCAACCACAGTGTTTTATTCCCTTCTGAACACCCAGATTTCTCAAAGCAGTTCACCGGGGCCTAAAGTTTACTTTTGAAATTATCCTCAAAGGCAACAGGAAGTATATGACAAAAAACTTGTCATTTAATGGGAAACATCTTTCCTTTGATTTCTCCTGAAGAGAGAGAGTTAGGAGCTCACAAATTATGAGAGATAAGTGAAGCACAACCCCAGGCCAGACTCATGTTCTGCTTCTGCATGTGAAGAGCCCTGCTCAGGTGTGACAGTGTGGTCTGGCAGCCTAAGACAGAAAGCAGTGTTGACTTCCCCTCTCATCTCCAACTGGACTGCAGTCTATCAAGACTTTGGAAAATACAGCATTCCTACAAATCCCAAGGAAAAGGCATTAGGGTGACTATGGGCAATAGTACCTGGCAGAGGCGAGCACAACAACGTGGAACAGATTGATCCTCTTTCTATGAATCACATGAAGTCACAGGGAGCAAAAATTCTTATAGTGAACTCAAGAAACCAATTGTCTGTGACAACTTTAGCAAAAATCTTCATCCATACCAGAACCTGATGACATCATGGGATGTAAATTCCCTGCTTGGTCTTTGCTACCTCACAGGCGTCTACAAATATGGAGTGATGTCACCTTTAGCTAAGTCTCCCAGGCCCTTCCACAAGGAGACACAATCAATGCAGAGCTGATTCCCAGGCTTATCTGTGTTTATCTGTGAGGCTTGTGTTAGTTTGTGGCCGCTTTCTGTTAGCTGGTTGCAGCAGGCACTGGCTCCTGCACTTACCTCCACATCATCTCCACTGGGTTTCAGCTTGAACCACTTCACCACACAGGTACGGCCGATGTGGTCCCCAGACTGCACCACTCCGTACAACCCGGGATCCTGGGAGCTCTGAGCTTTTGGTCACAATGGTAGGGAAGAAAACAGACAAATCAGGCAAAAGGAGCACAGACTTTGCACAGTGACTGAGGCTGCCAGCTCCTGGGCTCTCATGGCTGAAGCCTTCCATTTGTGAATGGCATGAGGAAAAACAGTTCTTCCTACACACTGAAAATTGTTGCCAAACTAGAACGGTAGAGCTGGAGCTGATGGGTAACTTTAGTTTCCACAGACTACATGTAACCCAGAAGACCAGTCAGACTATTACTCATCAGAAATGGCCACATAAAACAGCCTCTATTTATGCTAAGCCAGCCTTCCTGCTTCTCAGCCTGAGTGACTTCTGCTCCCCACTGCTGAGGGTCTACCCCTGCTAGAAAAGGAGCTGAGAGCCAGATGGTGTCATCAATATTTCATATCCAAAACCTCCAACTCTCCTTGAACTTGTCACGTGACATCACCAATTGGTTTGGTGAAGAAAAGGGATTCAAGAAGATGCCTCTGCATCCCAAAACTCTCCATGAAAAAAAATGTGAGGGCCATGATAGATCAGCCATACAGAGAAAACAGCCTGAGGCGAGCTGTTTCTTTCTCCCCTCAATCTGTGACAGAGCTCAGAGCTGTTGGTCCTTTCAAGGTGGGCAACCCCTGCTCTGCAGAAATACGGAAAATCCTAATTTGGCTCCTTGGCATTTATTCCTTCCACATCCTTCCTGTTCTCATAGTTCAACCTTGCTATGTAAATAATGGTTCTCTGCTGCCATTCTCACCACGTCAGCTGAATCACTGCTGTCCCTGTCAGGTGCACACCTCAAGTGAGCGCTGACAGCTACAGAGCACATTAGGAGATCCAGACTGAACAATACTTTGCAATTAAGAGCATTGTTGTGACACCCAGTACCTCTTTTGTCCACCACAAAATCGCCGGGGCAGAACTCATTGTTGTCCAGATGATGGACAGGGATCAGCTCATTGGAGCGGATGTTTGTCTCCACCGTGCCATCCTGCCACATCACGTCAGCTGAAGTCATCGTGGTCACCACTTCCACAGCAACCCTGGCAGCACAGAAAGGCAGTGAGTTAACAAAAGAGGCATCAGGGATGAGGACGGACCTCGGCAACACAAAGGTAATGGAGCAGCAGGCTGGGAAGCAAGCCAGGAAACCCCAAGTAGACCCCATGGAAGCAGCTACACAGCAGGCTTTGTTTTGATGGGTTCTCCACCCCTGCAGATGTTACACTGCTGAAGCAGGACTGACTTTCCAGGGAGCTCCTGCTGAGCTCACTTTTATTCCTACGGAGGCAAATTAACATCTACCAGCACCCACTTTCTGCCCCTGTCAGAAGCATGACAGGAGCTTCAAATAGTTTGAAACTTGAGATCTTCTCCACTGGAGCACCTTCCAGCCTGACAGCTCTGAGGAGTCTTTGAAACTAGAAGAACACATGGCTGGAAAAATAAATCATCACAGCCCTTCCAGAGAGAAAAAACAAAAAGAAAAGAGGCAATACATTGAATGTGGGTAAAGCAAAAGGATTTTGTTTAAAAGAGAAAAGTGTCCTTCCCAGCTGTTCAAACACACACATGTGACTCTGCAGCTCAGAAATTAAACCCAAACATGCCACAATGGACCACACGCTGGTTCTCTGCTGTGGGGCTTGACAGGGATGCTTGAAGAGGCAAAGTGCTTGGGGCAGGAGGGACAGCCTAGCTGGACACTCTTCTAATGAGCCCTCCACTAATGTCATCTCTCCTACAGCACAGAACAAACCAAATCCCATGCTGACTTTAAATCTTCCCTTTACTTTGCTGGCCAGGCCTTCCAGAATAACACAAGTGCTGGATTTATGTTGGTTTCAGAATCAAATCAGAAAGAAGATACAATAGCAAATACAGCTGTTTGCCCCCAGCCCCGTTTTTATGAATGTCAGAGAAATATTTTTGAGTGGAAACAAGATGAAGTTTTTAGTAAGGCCAGCACTCAACAGCAGGAATTATCAGAGAAGGGTCTGTAACAGGCCAAGTGTGTGTGTAATATGCAAGAAGGTGGTTTCTGGGGGATGCAGGACATGTGCAACTGAGGATGGGAGTGCAAAGGCTGAGCAAGGAAATGAGGCAGCCTTGTCTGCAGCAGTGTATGTTTCTTCAAACAAAAATCAAGACCTGATGTTAATGAAAATCCCTGAATCCCTGTATAACCTCACTAAAAGATATCCAGCAGACTGTGTGCTGCAGAGAGAGCTGCAGCAGGTCACTGACTGATGGCAAAGCCACATGCTGAGCTGGCCCCTGCAGCCAGAGCTGCCCAGGAGCTGACACATCACATGTGGTGACCAAGTGCAGGCAGCCCAAGCCCTCTGCATTTCTCAGCAGTGCCTGGCAGAACATTTCTGATGTTCTCAGCACCCCAGAGGAATATTCAACAGCACTGACCCCTCACACTGAGCTGTGCCCAGCTGCCACGTGCACCTTGCACAGCATCAGCTGGGGGCTCTCTGTCTGTGTTGAAAAAGCCTCTATTTCCTACTCTCTGTGTCATGGGTGTCTCCACATCTCCTTGTACGGAGCTGCCAAGACCCAGCTCTGGAATTTCTTGGGGCTGCCACGGGGATTTCACCAGGTGCTCTAGCTAAGCTCTCCTTAGCAAAACCTTCAGTAAAAGAGACACTCAGTGGGGGAGTGAGACACGAGGAGTGAACCCAGGATCCGTTCCCAGGAACTCTATCACACATTCCAATTTTTTCTCTCACTTGGATACCACTCTGCTGGGCTTTGTGACCTTCAAATCTAATTTCTCCAGAACCCACAAGGACTACAGGAACCACTCGCCTTGCATACAGGCAAAGCTAAATACCTACACAAAATGCAAATGAAGTTCATGACATTCTGAAGCTACTGGATCCCTTGAATACAGATAATGTCATTTTCCTTGGAGAATTCCTGCACCAGTTCATGCAGGACCTGTGTAAACTAAGTAGCCCAGGGAAGCCAGCAGACAGGCAGACCGGTTGTCAGGTGTCCTTGCATCCCATGAAAACCATTTAAACATTCCTAAATTAAAGGCAAAAGCTGCTGAGATCCAATTTTGTCTAGAAATGGGCAGATACATGCAGTGCTCCCTCCCTCAAGCTACTGAAATCAAATCCTCCAAGGCTCTCAAGGAGTGAGTGCCATTTATTCATTAAAAACTCTAATATTAAAAGGTATACTGCCGGCAAAAATTGCCAAGCTCTGCAGAGCAGGGCAAGGATAACAGAGACCATGGCAGCATTACCACCTGCCAGCCCAGAGCTCCGTGCTGCTCTGGAGACAGCTCTCTAGGACAAGCTGTCCATTGCTAGCATGGTCTGTCCTCAGCCTCTCTGCAGAAGCTGCCAATAAGGTAACCAATTAGTGTCATGTTTAAGCTGTGTGATCTTTATTCACCTCTTTCCCTGCACACACAGTCTAGCACAGCACAGCTATGCTGTCCATGCCCCGAGGCACAGCTGAAATGGAATAGCATCAGTGTCACGTCACGTGGCCCCAGTTTCATCAGAAGCTGGACTGAGACCAAGCTGATTCCACACAGGCCACTGCACAGTCATCACAAGATAATCGCTGTCAGTTCCTACCAGGTGCTGCCCAAACTCACCAGCACCATGCACCCAAGTTCAGGTGTTGCTGTACATCTGAGCACTTGGGTAAGGGAGACTTTGGCAATTACACGTGGGTGTGCAAATCCAACTCACCTGTCTCCTGGCTTAAACTCTCGTGAAACCTTGGTCTTCTTCTTCTTGTGCTTCCGCTTCAAGTTTTTGATGGAAAGAGGGATGCTCTTCTTGCGGCAGGTGCCGCTGCCACTCTGGGACGAGGCAGTGGAGCTCGCAGAAGAGGTGACAGAACTGGTGTCATCAGTGTCATCAGCTGCCTCGTCGTCAGCATCCTGCTCCATGGACTGAAGCCGGTAGTCAGGCAGCCCTTCATCCTTCAGGAGAAAGGGCGGCTGCTGCTGCCGCGCTGCTCCCCCTTTCTCCTTCCCTGTTTCTTCAGGCTGCTCCTCCTTTCTCTCCCCAGGACTTGGTGCACTGTTGGAAGAGTCATCCAGCTCACACTTGGGTTCAGGCTTGAGCTCTTCTGATTTTTGGTCAGCAGCTGCAGCAGACTCTTTGTCAGGGGTTTCACCGGTGCCCTGAGACTCCGGAGAACACGACATGATCTTCACGATCTGCTTCTTCAGCAGCCTCCTCACCTGGAGAGAGCAGACGTGGGTCAGAGCTGGGCCTGCACACTCAGCAGGCTGCCAGCCAGCCTGGGGAATGCTCAGCTTTGTGCAGGGAAAAACAGCACCCACGGGGCTCTGCACATTTCACCTGCACCAGAGCACTCTGCAAACCAGCATCTCACAGTGCTCTGCTCAGGAGCAGCACTGCACTAGCCCAAGAAAAGTGAACTTTGCTCCTTTAAGTTATTTTAAGCATGTTTTGAACTTTTTTTGTTATGGAAGGTCACAAGAAGCTGCACAAGTTAATCTATGTAACAGACCCAGCTATGCAGAGGAGTCACCATCCACACTGATGACATCCTGTTATTCTAGGAACACCATGGCTCTGCAGCCAGCAGGTACAGACCAGAGCGTGACTCACTTGGCCAAGGAAGCAAAAACAACTCCCTTGTCTCACTGTAGCAAGGATTTAACTGAACTTTTCAGCTCCATGAGAATGCTAAGGAAAACAACATGTTTTTAAGTCCCAGCTGTCAGAGCACACTTGACCCCTCCAAGGTGATACGTCCATGCTGAGGTCCTGTTCGTGTTTTCTCAACGTGTTATCTGCATGCTTCACCCAGTGCAGTCAGACTGCTCCACAAGGTGACTTCCCTGCTGGCAGCAACAAGCCATTACTCTTCAGAACCACTTCAGGAGTCACATTTCAGACCACATGACTACCAGGAACATCTCCGCTTTAAAAGCCACAGTGACCAGAAATGCTTAGAGAAGTCAACGCCTCCCTCCACCCCTCAACTCACCTTTTTGGCAACTGATCCTTCACCCAGGACACAATTCCTCTCGGGACATTCGCAGGTGATTTTTGCAGGTTCCACTTTGTCTGGGAACACGTAGAGGCACCTTTCCCCAAGCTGCCTTTGGGCATGGTCAAAGCACCCCAGACGCTTCACCCTGGCAGAACAGGAGAGCCATGAGCACAGAACAGTAACAAAACCCAGCAGTACCCAGGGCCTTCACAAGGCTGGCATGGCCTCACACCAACAGCGCTGCTGCAGGGGTGGCAAAACACCACACCAAATCATTCCCAGGCACACAATTCTAAAGGGTAAGTGGGAATCTCACCAGGGACTGGGTGGGGATACAAAGGGTTTGGGTGGGAC
Source organism: Pomatostomus ruficeps (assembly GCA_013400735.1). Classification (NCBI taxonomy): domain Eukaryota; kingdom Metazoa; phylum Chordata; class Aves; order Passeriformes; family Timaliidae; genus Pomatostomus; species Pomatostomus ruficeps. The sequence goes on along the minus strand of VYZT01051416.1, from coordinate 323,534 downwards.
ACAAGTCACTCCTCTCCCTGTAGTTTCCCCTTTCCCCCCTGAGAGTTGCCAAGAGACATTTGGGGTTTTTTTGCTGTCATTTGAGAGCTGCTCCCCTCCAGCACACGAGCTCCAGGCAGAACCTACACTGACAGTGCTGTTGCTCATCTGAGTTGTATTTTGAGCTTTGCCAGCTCATTCTGGCAGCTGCAGCCTGCAGAGGGCACCAGTTACTGCCTCAGCACCAGCCCGGGCTGCAGCCGCACCCCTGAGCCCCACCCCAGCCGCACCCCTGACACACACGGAGATGCAGCCTGCTCCCGGCAGGAGTGAAAGGACAAAGGAAGAAGGAAAGTGCTGCCAGGCACCACTCTATGCACCTGTCAGCTGGAGAGAACTTAGCGTTAGTGAGATGCTTGCCCTCGTGCTGGTAACTCAAGTGTCTGCTAAACTAATTCGGAAGCTGTTCTCTCCTGTTTTGGAAGCTCTGGGATATGCAGGCGTGCAACATGGACAAAAAAACCCGCTGGAAACAGCAGCACTGTTGTCTCATCACTTGGTAGGCCTGTCACCCACAGCCTGTGCAGGGCCTGGGTGCTGGGAGTGAAAAGGGCTTTCCAAGGGATCTCACCTGGACAGCTTCTCCTGGCTGATTATCGAGGGAGGAGGGCTCACACTGTCAGTACCTCCAGGACAGAAGCTCTTAGTGATCCAAGTAACCTTTAGTTCTACCACCTGCACCTACAATGTCATGATAGAAAAGGCAATTTAACTTTTCAGAGACTTTCCCAGACCAGTATCTCAGATCTGAAAGCTTACACACAGGAAAGTGGCAAACCTGCTTTTACTATTTAACATGGGCAAGTGCAGTTTCACCACATTCAGGACAGCTGCAGTGCCCTCATAGCCTGACTCCTGACAACAGAGATTCTACTGCTTTTAACTTCAAGGAAAGACAAGTGGCTTGGGAAGGAAGCTATGGCACACATAAATCAGCAGTCCAATGTCACAAAGAGATATGCTAATGGACTTGGAGCTGCTCCTTCTTTAAGCAAAGAGTCAGCGATATTTCTCCCTTTTTGGACAGCATGCAATATTAAGTTTCAATAGAAGATGTGCTCCTACTGCCCCAATGATCAGCAGTACTGCCCTCTAAGTGTACTGACACGTGACCACTTTCAGGGTGCCAGCAGGGACTCCTGCTAGGACACTCAAAAGTCCTGCCAGTGCACAGTGAGAAATCTGTCACCTCAGAACACCACAGCCCCAGAGCACTGGCTCTTGGGAGGTTACCATGGCAAGCTGACTCTGCTCCAAAGAGCCAGGCAGGGACCATGCTTGGCAGAAGGCGGCCATGTGTCAGGGTGTCAGTCCTTACCTCTTCCACCACCACCCGGAACTTGCTCTTTGTGCTCAGAACAGGCTTCACACCCGAGAGCCACTGCACACTGGAGAACACTTTAGATGGCCCGATGAGGACTTGTCCAGGGTAAAAACCATATGAATCATCGAAGAAGAGACCCTGCGGGGGAAATGGAGGGGAGAAGAACAGCATAAAGGACTCCTTAAGATTTAACATCCAGCATTTCCCTTCCATCTTTTGCTATCAGTAGAATTAACTATAAAGGTAAACTATGCAAGATGCCCATGCCTGTAGCTCATCCTCTCCTGAAGGCAGCCCAGCAGTTCCTATAGCAACCTGCTCTGTCACGCATCCAAACAGGACCAGGACTTGGTGCAGGAGAAGCAGAGGTACTTGCAAGAAACAAAAGATGACTATTCCCACACCTACGTTCTCAGTAACAACGTAGCCAAGGTCAGCTGGGCAAGGACATCTATCTCTTTTCCATGCTCTAATTCAGGCACCTACAGCTTCCAGAGGCAGAGGATGTGTGCCTTCACTCCTCTACTTAACAAATTAAGTGTGTAAGTATGATTCCTGTCTCAGGTGGATTAGTTAATATGACAGTTCTTTGAAAACAAAAAAAGGACAGTAAACACAACAATTGCTTTCCTAGAGCTCCTTCCCACTGATACTGAGATCCAGAGTGTGGGGGCGGACAGAGCAGTTTAGGGTAGATAAAATACTGAGCACAAAACGGCAACGTACTTTGTCAGAAGGGATAAGAGCAGTGTGACAAGATCTAAGCCCGGTAAGCAACTAACGCGCAGCAATTCTGAGCACAGGATCAAGAGCAGCGCTGGAGACAGCCTGTGATTCAGCCCAAACTGAAGTCCCCAGAGGACTGCGTACACGTTAAAGGCAGCCTGACTCAAAACAAGCCATCGCCAAATGGGGTAACCAGAAGCTGAATGTTGCTACAACACCTATTTAGAGAACAGAAAACACACTGCACAACCCAAACTAGCAGAGACTGAGGTATTGGAGAATATCGAGCGACAGACCGCTCCGTTTCTGTACAGAACCAGAAAACCACAGCAGCACATCCTATTGAACCGATATTCCATTTACTCTTCAACAAGCTGGCATCAAGTTTTAGCAGAAGTGCAGTTTTAGATCAAAGGGACCTTTGCTTTGAAGGCTGGGAAGGATAAGAGCTCAGCGCTTTGCTAATTCTTAGGAGTCACACGTCATCCTCTGCCACCTCCCAACACTGCTGCCAGGAGTGCAGCAAGGCCCTTTGGAAGAACAAGCAAGCTGTCATCAGCCTTTGAAGGTGAGAGAGGTTAGATCTCATCACACAGCAAACTGTTTTACCCAGAAGCCAGCAAAACCTTCCCTGCCACGTGATTTGGAAAATGCCAGTATGGTGGTAGGTCTCCATTAAAAGAACGCCATGGACTGCAGTAACAAGAGACATTATTTTACATGACCTGGAAACCTGCTTCTAGCAGAACACCTGTTAAACAAAATGCCTTTTTCCAGAAGAGAAACAGTTTATGAAAGCAGTAAATGGAGGAAGAGCCTTTTGAAGCATGTGCAGATAGGAGCAGTGAGTGAACTGCCTTGACACAGCCATCTGACAGCGTTGTTACACAAGTTGTTTACAAAGAAACCAGCTGGATGTGTTAATTGTAATAGCTCCTCAAAACTTGCTCATTACTAACACCATCTTTAAACTGTTACCCTTACTGTAAATGATACACCAGAATTAATAAATGCTTATGAATTTTGCCTTCTCCCTCCCTCCTGCACAGAAAGTTTCCAAGACAAAGTTGATCAAAAGGACTCTCAGGAGAGCCAGCAGCTCACCGAGTCACTGACGTGGGGACAAACGTCATACAGCTTGGCTCCATCTTCCGTGCTCATGGAACACCTGGAAAGCAGACAGGAGACACAAGGTCACATTTCCAGAGCCATCCACCCCAAAAGCAAACAGCACCCAAGGAACTGACACTGCCTGAGCACGTCTGGCCAGGCACCCAGCAGTGCATCACTGAGCTTTTATGGTCCAGAGAAAAACCGGTTATAGACAAGCTGTAAAAGCATTAAAGGTATCCAAATTCAACATGTAAAAAACCAAACTAAGCAACAGGCTGGGCGCTGGACAAGAGCTGTCTGCTGCTAAGCTTCCATTTGTTACTCATGCCACGCTGGGACCTAAAGGCAATTTGGGCACGTTTTCTTCAGTAATAGCTTAATTTCCAGAGTGAGGTCCAGAAGGATTTCAAATGATTCCTTAGGAAGAGCTTTCGCAAACAGTTACCTCACTTTACACAGCTGTGCAGGAGCTGGTACAAGATTCCAAGCAAGGTTTTAAATTGCACCAGTCACTGCAGGCATTACAGAGAGATGAGTGGCTATTTTTCACTCCTAGTTTCATATACACCTAAGACCCTTCCAGCCTGGGTTAACTGCACAGTAACACAGTCAAACTCTCAGATGCATCCACCAATCATCTGCTACAGCTCTCACATTACTCATTTCTCTTAGACAGACTCAGAGCTGGTTGCATGACTGTAGATTTGATTGTTGTGTTTTAAACATCAATGTCAACACTCAATTTACAAGACAGATGGGTTATTCCCCAGCTGCCAGGCCCAAACGCCTCTTAGTCCTCCACTGGTTCCTTCCTTCCCTTGCATCAAGAGTTTGCTGGGTAAGACAGGCCTCAGAAACAGAGTGAATGTAGTGAATTCATGAGGGTTAGCACACAAGTCAATGACTCACATGCAAGAGGAACAGAATTCAGATCCTTCTGCTAGCTTTGAAGAAATTTCACCATATATTTCTTTCGATATCTCTGGTTAAATCTTTCTCTAGACTTTGGATTTATAAAAAATTCAGTGAAAAAGCAGATGTTCTATCTTGGGCTGCTTTTTCATCTTTGATAAAAACCACTAGCCTGCAAGTTTCCACAATTTCACAGACCACTTTCAAAGGTAAGAATTCTCCCTGAAGCCCAGTGAAGTTACCTCTCCTACTGAGAAAGAGTCTGGAACAACCACTCATCTTAAACAGCTACTCTTGCAGAGGAGAAGCACAGTTTAAAGACCAACGTGCTTCAGTTCTGGAGCACTGATCTGCTGGGACTGAAAAAAATTGTCACCTTTCAGACTACAGCTTTTTCACAGGGTTGTCAATGAATCCCAATGTTTTCAGAGGAAGATGTATTCTGTTGCTCTACATCTGAAGATTATGCAAGCAGATAACTTATCACTATGTAAATGAAGCCCAAACTGTTTCTTGTTCTCATAAAACAGAGCAGGATTGTGAAAGCCAGGGGGGACAGTTTTCCACAGGAAGGAAAGAAGTACCTGGCTCCATTGGACAGCTTGAGGATGACCTGGTTCTTCAAATCATAGACCTTGCCCAGCCAGCAGTCATAGGCTATGTAGTCACCATACATGAAAGGCTGTGATGGAAACAGGAAACAAAATTTTATTAATATCAATCATTGTAGCTGGAGCCAATTTTTACCACTAAGACTAATTTTTCATCCCAGAGGAGCTCGTATCCTACAGTCTTCCTGCAGGCTGTGACTTGGGATGAGTTATGACATTCCTGCTCTTTACTCCCCAATTATCTTTATCTCAGAGGAAAAAGAACGATGAACTCCTACCCCACCTGGTCTCTGGAAATCACCTACACACTCAAAAAGAGAACCAGATATGTCTGAGTCTGTTCCAGCTTAACAGAAATCTGCTTGACTCATCTCAGCATTTTTACAGCCTGGTTAAGCAGCACTGGTGCTGCAGCTCAGCAGCTCCGGTCCACGGCCACGGGCTGCCCCGCTCAGGTTGCCACACCAGCCTTCCACACTCAATGCTGGAGTTCTCACACAATTTAATGTCAGTCTAGCCCTTCAAGACAATTTGGTCTCAGCAATGTGATGAGAAACACAGAACAGATGGGGAGACGAGGAGATGCTGCATCATCTTCTCCCAGGGAGGTTGCTTGCAGCAAGTTTAAAATAAAAGCAAACTGCAGATGCATCTTGCACAACATGGATGCTTCGCCTTCATGAGAGACTTAAAGCACAGCAGCATCCCTCCAAAGCACCAAGCCCGGGCTCCCATGCGTATTTTGGTTCTCACCCAGATATGCTGCAGGTCTTTGCTGTTGACAGGGTAAAGGATGCAGTTGGTTCCCACCAGCTTCACAGCGCACTCGATGTTGACGTCAATTACAGTTCCACACTGACTGTCCTGAAAACACAAAAGGGGAAAAAGGTTTGTTACCTAGGGAAGGTCCTACATACACAGGTATGTGTTTGATGTACAAGTTGTTAAGTGCAGAGACAAATAAACTTTCAGACTAAACTTGCTCTTACCCTTCAGGCCCTTGTTCTGCAGGGGCATTTCACACAACACTAGGAGAGCTCAGAAGGTGAGATCAGTATTACAGAAATGTAGTGTTTTCTTCCCAGTTAGAATCTGAAATGGCTGCTAAAGCAAAGACTCCTGCACCTGGTCAAATAAGACCAGACTAAATCAGGTGATTAGTATTTACGAGCTTTAAAATCTGCCTGGTTCCCTGCTCTGTTCAACTGAGTAAATCTCTGCAGCTCCACAGGACCAACGTGCAGGTACTGCACTGAGTCAGCAAAGGCAGGGGTAGATCAGCAACAAAACAGAAATTTTTTAAAGCTGTTGTGACTTTAACTCACAGAATTTTGCAGGACATTATAAACAGTCTTTATTTTGTGCCATACTGAAAAAAAAAAAAATCTGTCACCCTTGGTCAAATTTCAAGGTTTGCAGCTAGATAATTTACAGTTGGCCTAATTATAAGATGGTTTGTCATAATCTCCATCACTTTTTAACGAAGTTTTACTCTTTTCTGTCCCCAAGAAAAGGCGGCATGCTGTCAGGAGCCTTCTGGGGGCAGCTTGGCAGGGAGCACACAATGTGCACGTTGCTCACACATATGGTGGAGGCCTGCAAGGAAGGGCTGCTAACCCAAACACTGTCAAAGGCAGCAGCTGCCCTGGCCTCCCGACAGCTGGGACAATCGATATTCTTATTTATTAAAGACCACAAGTCCATTATCAAAGCTGACTGAGGGCCAGCATGACAAATGCCCTGGTATGAGCTGTTCTTATCTCAAACATCAAGGTCTCTGCTCCAGCAGGACTTGAGCATAACACTCGAAGGGCTTATACCCTGCAAGAAGTGGATTTGTTTGCTCAGTTCTGTTCTTTCAACCACGGGAAATGTTTAGTCAAGGCTTTCACTCAGAGCCCTGGGCAGCCCTTCTGGGAGTTCAGGAGTTTGCTGGTGCTCAACTCCTTCAGTTTCATCTTGAGGACTGAAGTTGGAGCAAAGACAATCCAGGGTAATTCCTGGACAGACTGCTCAGCCCTTTCGGCTGGCTTGCTCTCCACCTGCCTGCTGCTCGTCCTCTCTTCACACCACACCAGCCCAGCGCTCTGCAGCCCCGAGGCTCCCAAGGCAATGGGATCAGGAGAGTGGGATGTGCCCCAGGCAGAGCTGTGCCAGCATGGCCAGGAGGGCTGGGAGAGACAGCCTGGCAGACCCCAGAGCAGCAGGGGCTCGTTCCCTCCAGCTGCTCCACATATCACTCCCGTTCCGTTCCAGAAGGGCAGGGAAGCGAAGGGAGTCTTTCCCAGCTCCAGCTCCATCACAACAGACTGCAGCTAAGCTTTCTGCCTGCACAGGCTGCCAGCAAAGAGCCCAGCAGAGCTGCACCATAACTCTCACCTGAAAAGGGTTGGCCAGAACTACATTGGCTTCACAACAGCTGCTGCCAGCACGATTTGAGCCGTGGGATGAGCGAGGCCTGCTCAGAAGTGGCACCTGCTCAACAAACCCACAGCTTCTGCAGGCTACAGCACAGCCACCTGCCCTGCTTTGCCTCCAGAGTGAGCTAAAATAAGTATACCCACACCATCCTCTGGCTGTGCTTTGCAGTTCAGGCCCTGTGTTTCAGACTATTTGTTAGTCAGAACCAAAAAACCCTCAAGAAACAAATTCCATGCCCTACACTGCGCATTTCAGAATTAATTTCTCCTGTATCAGCAGCCAACATGACAGCAGCTCTGAGACATGATACAATCCAACACCTGTGATGTCTGTGGATAATATTGTCTCTTGATCTAAAATCCCTTTAATGGATGGTGAAAGTACAGCAAGCAGTAAAACCTGGACTGGAGTGACTGATGTACTCCAACACCCTCTGTCTGTTCCCTAAATGAGCTTCCCTTTGGAGAAGGTACCTGCACCACCCTAAAGGTGCCTCCCACCTAACACAGTTGGCTGCTATTAGTCATGGCCAAGAGCAACAGGTTTAGCTCAGCTTGCTTCTCCTTCCAGTTATAAAATGCTCGAGCAAGTGTAGAGTCCTGTCTGTGGTTAAGAAAGCAGAGATCAACGTTGTGAGCAGCCCCAGGACCTACAGGGCTGTTGAATCACAGTCTCCGCCCTCACCTGCCACTGAACCTTCCTTTATTATGAGTTTATTTCTCTGTCACATGAAACATTAGCCTGTGACAGAGGAGGCAGATTTGCAGGCTGAGGGGTTCTGCTGAATCACTCTGGGTTTACAGCAGTGCAGTCCCAGAAAGAGACGTCGCCAACTTCTCTGATCTTCCAGGGCAGGTCCTCAGCCGGGCACAGCTCAAACACACCCAGCCTTTCATCAGCTGATCCCATTAAAGGAGGGGCCAAATGAAACCAGCTGACGTTTCACAGCTCTGCTACAAAAATCAATTTCCATCAGCCCCAACAGCAGAACTGCAAAAGGGAGGTGACTGAACTGAGTGGGGAGCGCTGATGGGTTCAAGCCCCACTCACTCCACAATTAAGTGCACTCCCTCGACCTTCTTCCTGCTTCTGGTACCCTGACATCATTGCACCACGCTGGAGATACTGAATATTTAAGCAGTGAATGGATTCCTTCCCCATCAGAGACAAGGCTTTAAGGCAGACCAGCAAACTCCCATCCAAGAGCACAGCAGCTCTGGAAACACAGCCTTCAATCCGGTATCTTCTACCTCCCATCCTTCTACTCTTTCTCTCTGCAATCTCATTTTTCTAATAAGAGGATCTTTACACCACTTATTCCTTTGTTTAAAAGGGACGGCACAGCCCAGCGTCCTTCGAAGCAACAAAATCCAGGTGTCTGACAGATTACAGACCTACTTCTTACCTTTTCCCCAAATTAGCATATCACCTGGAAAAATTAACTCTGCCACTTTTCCTGCTTCTCATCCAGCTGGATTAGACTTTCAGGCCCAACTGCATTCAGTGAAAATGATCTCATTTTATGCATTTCCCCCCGAAGCAGTCTTTCTCCACACTCAGTGCTCGATGAGAAGCACATGGATTTGAGTCAGCTCTCCTCTCTTGAGGAACACAGGATTTCAAGTCCTTCCCGCTCAAGGTTAAAAACAAGCCCTAAGAGAGTGTGTTGAATACAGAATAAGTTCCACATTCTCCATTTGCCAGGCCAACTGGCACAGGGCAACCATCCCACATCCTGAATTTGGCAGGCTGACACTTGCAGGTTTTCTATTTTAAACGCTCATGTAATTTTAGGAATATATCCGTTAGCAAGGGAAGGTTTTCTTTGGGATAAAAGGGGTTTATTGTTTAATTTACCACTAACATTTAAAACATTTGAGGGTAAGGAAGTGTAAGTCATCCTCAGATTTGTTACACTTATCAACAGAGAGAAGAAATTGAGTTATAATCTCACCATTCCATCAATTAAAAAAATGAAGTTACTGGCCACAAGGGTCAAGCAAATACCATTATTTAAACATGCAAACAGACAAAAATGAATGTGCAAGACAACTGCTGGGTACATATCTACCAAAACATGTGCAGCAAGCCAGGGGAGCCAATTTCTGCTCAAATGAGAATGGAAATTGCAAACAAAAGCAGCACATCCATGTTTGCCAAGAGGAGAACAACCTGCTGTCCTGAAAGCTTAAAATGACTTTGAGAAGCACTGGATAACAAACAGTTGAGAGACAGGATTCAAAGCATCCCCCTGAGTGAGAAGAATATACTGAAGGCTCCAGCTGTGCCAGGTACAACACTGTGAACAGGCGATAATTCCATTTTCTACCTGTTCATTGTTTTGCATTGGAACTCCTTCATAAAGCTGCAGTTTTAGAAAGATATGTTGACTTCAAATCTCCATTTCAAACAACCATTACATTTCTTAAGGAAATACTTTGCTTCAGCAATTTTCAAATTATCATTCAAGCTTTTCATTCCTTTCTTTTCCTTTGTAATATTCTGTGGAAAAGGGGTGGGTCTACTTTTATTAATTGACAAAAAAGGCTTTATTTAAAAAAACCAAAAACCCACACAAGTCAGCCGGGTCAGAGAACAGCCTTCTCTATCCCTGCACCAGGCTGCACACCATGTGGTGCAACTGCAGCAGTTAGTGGCCAGCTGCTTCCTTCATCACAGCCTTGGTAGCCACATTGCTGGAAGCAAGTCAAGAGAAGATAGAGGCAAGCACATGGCAGGGCCATCTGGCTCAGGGTTAGAGGTTAGCTCTGAGCCACAGCAAGAGCCTGCCACCCTTGCTGAGCTCCTGAAGAGAGCACATCCCCTCTGATCATCGATACTCAGCAACCTCCCCACTATTCCCCCCACAAAACCCAGATCCACACATCCCTGACAGGCCCAAGTGCCACACAACTAGAACAGAGTGACTGGGACATAGGATAGGATAGAAAGAGCAAAGGGAACAATTACCAGCTGCTGTTTAGGAACTAGCTTGCCTTCTGTCAACCTAGCTGTGTTGGGATGCTCCAGCAGGGTTGGGGTTTGCTGTATTTCTGGGAGGAGCTGGAAAAGATGCTGCTTACTGTAGATTGAGAGGTGTGTCTGAAAATATTCCCTTCAAATTCTTTACCAGAGCACACAAAGAGGCAAAGGCAAACAGTAGAACTGGGGTTTGTCCCCACTCCAACCTCCCTGTTAGCTCTGGGAGAGCAGGTCCACAGTCCCCACATCTCAGAATGGATTAATATAAAACTTTAAGAATGGCAGGGTAGACAGGCTTCTTGTCTCATTCCCTGACCACTACAAGGCCTGCTTGCCCAGGAGACCTTTGCAGACAAGCAACTGTAGACAGGCAGCCTTAGCACAATTCCATTTTCACTGGATGCAGCAAAGTCTACCCAACACACTAAAAATAGAACACGCTCAAAGCATTACTGTCCAGCTCCATTCAGGCAATTTGGCAAGTCCTAGAAATCCATGCAGCAGTATCACAATGGAAAAGGGACAAGGAAAGAAAAGCACTTACGCTGGAGCTCATGTGTCTGACCACATCTCGAGGGACCACTGAGCGATCTTCAAGTTTCAGCTAAGGAGAGAAAGAGAGATTGGCTTTAGTGACCCCAGATGATACTTGGTCAGAAATAACATGACAAATACAAATGCACAGTATCCCAACCCTCCAGACTGAGGAGGATGGCGGCAGAGGATGCTGAGGCGCTTCCATACGCTGTTAATACCCTTGGCACATTTGCAAAATCCAGCTGACAGATCTGAAATCAGCAACCAGGGGATCCATCCGCGAGTGTGCTCTAAGTCAGCAGACACATCAGAAAGGGTGCAGACATTGACTCATTCATCCCCTCAAGTTTCCCTCTCCTCTTCCTCTGCCTGCACCACGCATCATTTCCTACCCACATCCAGTCTATGTAGTAGAGAAGACAGAAGACACACGAAGCAGCACATCACACCACAGTTCTGTGTGTCTCACCCCGCACGCTTGTCACCCAAGATACTCCTAAATATCTGTGGAAAGCCTATTTGGCCTGGGACACATAAAGCAAGGTCCTGTACAGTAAGAAGTCTTGGCTGGTAAGGCAGTAGGTGACAAATCCACTGCAGCAAGCATTTATCTTGGAAAAAAAAGGAAAAGAAATGGCTGTTTCTGCACTTAGAAGCTCTCAGGTACACGCAGGTAACAAAACATTAGAAAGATCACGGATAAAGTCAAAGCACTGCTTATTCCAGCTCTTGCTAAAGCACTTGCTGGTAAAGAGCTCATTCTGGCAACCAAGGATGTGGTTGGACCATCCTTACATGCCCTACAGCAGCTCACACAGACCTGTGGGCACCAGGAGCATTACTGGGAAGGGAATGCATCACTTGGTTAATCTCCAGTGATTAACCAAGTGATCTCCTTCCAAAAGTGGCCCTTCATCCAACTGCTTCAGTGACCTCAAGACTACTTGCAGGCTATTTCATTAAGTGTTTTCAACGAGCTTAAAACTACCAAGTGCAGCTGCCATCGAATACACAGGAATGCTGCATGAGGGATGACGTCCTAAGGGAGGCTGCAAGACTGAACTCCAATTTCAGGCTTGCTCAGCCTCCCAGTAACTCAGCTAAAATCTCCCTCTGCTGAACAGGGAGAAGCCTCATCTGCATTTCTGTAGTCCAGCAGTTATCTGCATTGGTACATCACTCTGCACTCTGTACTTTGAGCCCTGCAAACACACTAATTACACACCCCGTGCTCTGGGAAGTGCCACATGAATGCACCAGCAGGGACAGCGCCTCTCTCACATCTCACTTCCAGAACCCACTGTGTCACTGCTGCTGCATTCCTGGCTTTTCCTTGTTCATCCCCAGCCTGAAATCCACTGTGCTTTGTCAGCATTTCATCCTAACCCACTCCCTGGCTTACAGCCTGCTTTACTAAATTAGACAAATTTATAATCCAAGAGCAGGATCCGGAATCAAACCAAAGGACCTGAGTATTTATCATCTTGTTGATTATATGTTTCAGTAAGAGAGGAAGAGACCCAGCCAGCCAGGCTTTTAGACCCAACTTCTGGAGTTTCCACCACACAGGAGTGGGAAACCTGAAGCCCACAGCCCATTTATGGATTGTAAAAGTGTTTTCACTGCCTCCCACATCCCACTGGGGTATATAGATAGACACCAATTTTTATACAGCTTTCTAAAATTATTTGTTAAAATAAGTAGTGTATAGGCAGCCTCTTAAAACCCAGAATCAGGCTGCAACATTCACATTCCAGTAAGTACTCAAGTGTGAGCAGCAGTTTGGGTATTGTAACTGGAGTTTTCTCACTGCACAGCTCTGAGTGTATGATGATACTTTCATTTCAAAATGCATTAGGGCTTAAATTGATGCATTATGTTTCAACACATCACTGAGCCATACTGTTCCCTGTGATACAGCCTCTGAAGAACCCAGACCATCAAGATGATTCGATGTTACCCAGCAGCAGCAGCATCTCTGAATTAGTCAATGCCGGTAAATCACAGAAGCTGTAAATCAGCAGCGTTCCCATTCTGTGATCCTTCCTCAAGAATATAATCATACAAATTCTTCCCAAAGCTAAGCATAAAACCTTCTATACAGGGGGACTATATTTAACCTATTTTCAGATCTCATGGTTTTTAAAGGTAGCACAATGATTTTCAGCTTTGTGTGCCAGACCCACCTGTCTCAGCTGCAAGGAAAAACAAGCCAAGGAGTAGGCAAAATGCCAGCATCAACAATAAATACTTTGCAGGTCTGTCATGTCACAAAAGACTGTCAAAACCCGCAAGAAACCCCAGCAGAGTAAGCTGGAATGGCTGCTGCTGAACACAACAGTCCAGTCATTCCTCCTGTCTCTGTTACACCCAGAGCGATGCGATCATCGACCGATGGACAGCCCCCGCCCCCAGCGCCGAGGGAATTCTGTTGCAGGAGCACTTTTAAAATAGGTCCTCGCAGCTCAGTGTCTATATTTACCTCTGTGAAAGTCAGTATTAACATGGCTGGGTTTATGCTCTAGCCACGTGCCTCAGAAACAGCAGTTTCCCAGAGATGCTCTGAGGAATTCTGTGCTCCTGTATGCCAAGCTGGGCTCCCTCCTCAAATGCGAGACATGTTTTGTGCTGCCTTTTTAGAAAATAAATTCACTATTACACATGTTAAATAAGGCAAACCAAAGACACTCATTACTGCACACACATTCTACCCTGGTGAAAAGGAATGATACACCCAGCCTGGGGTCGGTTATGTTCCTTAGGGCCTTGACTGGAAAAAGAAGTGGTCCCCATTTATTTCCTTTGCTATTCAGATGATCTCTTGGTGCTCAGCACTGATTCAGTGCCTGAGCTCCACAGCAAATTTACTCATCAAAAGGCACCAGCTGCAATCTGGAGAACACCTGACACTTCAGCAGGGCTGATGATGCTCTCAAACCACACACAGCAGGAGGGGTACACAAATTGTGATTTTCTGCATAGAGAACAAGCACCAACAGGACCATGTTCCCCTTCTCAAATGAGTCATCCCACCTCAAATGAAATAGAGGAGCCATCAGGACTCACACCTGGAACTGGGCAGACTGGGAGAGGACAGACATTTCCACAGAGCATTAGCTCATTAAGCCTTGGGAACTTAATGCTTTCATCCACTTGCCTTGTTTTTTATTACAAACTTGTCATTTGAAACAGAATCTTTGTGGTTTGGGTTTTGTTTGTTTAAATTAACAGCAGAGGTTGAGAGAGATGTCTGTGACAGAAAACTGGATCCTCGCTTTAGCAAACAATTTGGCAGTGAGGTGTAAACATCCCCAGGCAGGGGTGGGCTAAACTCCCACTGCAGCTCTCTGGGTTTAACCTCTTAACTCCATTGAATAAATGCAAGATACGGTGCCAGTTTTCCTCTCCAACAACTCCCTTCTGACAAGGGCTCAAAACCAGAGCAATTTACTTTGATGATGTGGAGTGGCCACCAATGCCAAGTATTGTAGCAGGTAAATAAGCAACAATTACTTCTGAAGTTCAGTGGCAAATAATATAGGAATTGCTGAGAGTGATATAGGGACAGCTAGCCCTGGTTGGTGTGCATCCAAACAAACTGAGTACTGGAGATACTCAGTAGTGGCATAAATCCCTGGTCATTCTGTGCATACCTAAAGCAGATCTCAAATTCACCAATTAGCAATTTAAGTTTGATTGTAACACCACTGGTACCCAACAGTGGACAAAACCACTTCCACACAGGCTCCAGCTACCGGTGTCACCATGCCCCAGAATGTTTCCTCCATCAAAGGAGAAAGGACAACACATTCATGCCTATCGTCAGCATATCCCTTCCTTGCCTATTCCCACAGTTTCTTTTCTGCATGGGGCAGGAGTCTTGGTATTTCGCTTTAGGAGAAAGAGAAGGCAGTAATTCCAACAGCATTTTGGTTTGCTGCTGTCACATTTCATTCCAGGTAGGCAATGTCACAGGAGGCAGTGATGGACAAACTGTCCCCTGCTCCAAACATCCCAAGAACAGAAGCTGGGGATGAGTTTAAACCCAGAAGGGAAACTGAATGCATTGACACGCAATCCTGGGTTAGTCTGAAACAAGACAGGACACAGCTTCCTTCAGAGGAGCAGACTGCTCCGTGTGGCAGGTCCCACCCACACCGGGACACCAGGAAGGAGGGGAGACCTTGGCACTGCGACTCAACACTCAGCTCCACAGGGATTTGGGAGCACACCTTTCACCTGGATCAGCCATGGTTTTACAGCTGCATTTCTGCTCAGCTGCCCAGCAACTGAGAGCACCATGGCTGTGGGAGAGGGCGCCTGATCCAGTGTAAAGGCTGCCAATGGCAACTCCCAGTGCTAAAGTTCATGCTCGGCCAGTGCTGTCTCGGATTCTGGAACACAAGTCTACGAGGAGCAGCTGAGGGAGCTGGGGAGGATCAGCCTCGAGAAAAGCAGGCTCAGGGGGGACCTCTTCCTTCTTCACAACTCCCTGACAGAAGCTGTAGCCAGGTGGGGGTCAGGCTCTTCTCCCAAGTAAGGAAGCAGCCTCACATTGTGCCAGGAGAGCTTTAGGCTGGATATTAGGAAAAATTTCTTCATCAAAAGGGCTGTCAAGCAGTGGCACAGGCTGCCCAAGGCAGTGGCAGAGTCTCCATCCCTGGAGGGATTTAAAGGTGTGCAGCTGTAGCACTTGGGGACATCACTTAGCGGTGGGCTTGGCAGTGCTGGGTTAGTGGCTGAACTCAAAGGTCTTTTCCAGCCTAAAGAACTGCGATGTCTGACCAATAAAGATAAAATTTGCTCAGGGGTGATAATGCGATCCCACAGCCTCCAACGCAATCACTGTGGTGACAACATCACTTTCTATTCCAGACACATCCCGAATTTCATCCTCCAAAACAAGAGCTCTGGAAATAAGCTCGTACAGATGGAGGAGAAAAGCAGCACACACACATTGGTAACTGCTTATAAAAATGACAATACAAGGCACCACCAAAAGAATGGAGGAAAGCACAGTGCTGGAGATGAAACTCTGTACATTGACCTGACCTGCTGTATGATGGTTGTTTATCCAACTGAGTCAGAAGTGAATTATGCATTAGAAAAGCTGCTTCTGCCTCTTGAGTTAAACAAGGACGTGGCCAGCAGTGGCCACCATGAGGGCAGGGAGGCCAGGCTGTGTCCTGCACAGACCTTTCTCTTCTATTCAGTCTGAGCTACTTGTCCATCTCACAGGTTCCAACCCTCCCCTTGCACATCGTGTGTAACTGAGGCCATTTAAAGCACTGCACCCAGGCTCTGCACCTACAACTGTAAACAAAAATGGTAAAAAAGAAGAAATTACTTGCAATTTGTGAAGCCTACTTTGAATTCTCTCAATATGACTAAGAAAGAAAGTGTGAGGGGAAAAATAATAATGCCTTTTAGACGTTTAACTATTTTGTGCCCTCCTTTTTTAGTCAAGCCAAGGTTTTATTGATAGAAAACATGTCACACTTGTCTTTTTGTGACAACAGACAAACATTTTGATGGAGGAATCACGAACAAGGTATGTGATTTCTGTCCAACATCAACAGTTAGACTCACACAGATGGAGCTTTTTTTTTTAAACTGCACTGGAGAGCTCTCCTGCAAGTCAATATCTGAATCTGTTCTGGAGTTAAAAATTAATCCCTTCCCTGGGACATTCCTCCAGGGTCACCAGGACAGTCAGTGTCCTACAACCCCCCATCAGCATTTTTATTTTGACGGACAGCACCTACTTGAGAGCTCGGAAGTTGCCATGGAAACTTGTAACATCAATGCTCAGAAGACGAAGAAAACCCACAGGTTAAGTGCAAATCACAGGGAAAGCAAGTACTGCAGCCACAGGTAACCAGGGACCACAGCCCTCCAAAACTCAGTACCACACTCCATAGCCAGTCACAGTTAAAACCAAATGCCTGCTGCTGGGAAAAGACAAAACCTTGCTACATTGAGCTGACAGAGAGACTCCTTGGAGGTACTTTCAAAGACCTGGACAGCCTCTCGGCACCTGAAACAGGACATGATGCACCATAGCTCCCATGCCTGGTTTCTAAACCTGAAAGCAAATAGATCTTCTTCTCCAATCCTGAAGCTGTGACTTGGAAACCTCCACCAGATGAACTGGTTTGCGACTGGGACTATGGCCAGGCTCTCACTGGAGGTTAAAAGGAAACTTCCTTACTACATGGAGCAGCTCCTGGCCACCACCAGCTCCAGCTGCAGGCACCAGGAGAAAACAAAGCAGCTCTAGAGGAACTGGAATGGCTGTGGGATGGGTGCTCATGGAAGTGGGCAGGAGAGAGCACAACTGGCAGCAGCCAACCCACCTCAGCATCCCCCAGGTCTTATTTTTTTTAACTCTAAGGTCTGATTACACACCCAAATCCACTTCAGCTAAAACACCAGTGTAGCAATCAACTCAACACAAGCTGTTTTTATTTTAAATCTAGATGAGGTGTCTAAAAATGCAAGTCAGCTGTCCAAATATAGCATGGATACACCACGTTAGATGACAAAGTTCAGAAATTCAATGACCCAGAAGATCTGAAGCCAAGATATTTTAATATCTTTTCAGTATCAACACATCACCAGTGGCATCACATACTACTCTTGGAAAAATATGTTCCATATCCAAAGTTCACTTCCTGTGAAAGACTCCTCTTACGCTGATCAGACTGCACTGCACATGAGCAGTAGTAAAAAGCAAGAGGAGAGAAGATAAAGCAAGAGCAGAGAATCCCCTGGAAGCTCAGATTTTTCACACTGTGACACTTGAAGTGGCACATGTTGCTTCACTCCTAACTGGAGGTTTCCAACCATGCTGGGGTTTTATGGGAAAGAAAGATGGGAGAATGGGACAGAAGACAGACTACTAGAAACCTGAGACTCCTGAGAACTAAAATTCTACTACCCAGAAGAGCTGAACAATGAGCTACACAATACAGAGGGGTTTAAAAACAACCCTTGAGGGATGCAGCTGCAAAAATATTAAAATAAATCTTTTGCACTGATTAGTATGGAAGTTCTGCCTATGACACCTCCTGGCTACTCCTACATGGCAAGCAGAAGTAATCTGTGGCTTTTCTGGACAAAAAATTCAAAATCTGCTGGAGACAGGAGGCTGTGGAGACTCCTGCATTACTTACAGAAGAACTACATCCTCCTGGAGCAAGGGCTAAGCTTCTGCCTGCTCAGGTATTGGATGTCAGAGTGGTATGTGGCTTCCACCACCACAGAATGGAGCTGGTCACTGCCACATAACCAACACCTTTAATTCATGGAATGGTTTGACCTTAAAGCCCATCTTGTTCCAACCCCCTGCCATGGGCAGGGACATCTTCCACTATCCCAGGTTGCTTCAAGCTCTATCCAGCCTGGCCTTAAACACTTCAGCGATGGGGCAGCCACAGCTTCTCTGGGCAACCTGTAGACACATGGAGATTTTTACCCTTTTTACTTTAGCATCATTCTGCATTTCCATAATATGATATTGCCTGTCATCTGAAAGCACTCAAAGAATCATAAAAGGAGAAAATATTTAAAAGTTACTTAGGGATTGCATCAGGAGATTTAAAAAATTGTTCAATATGAACAACTGAACTAACTCTGAAAAGCCTTGAGTGACTCAGGAACACACAGTTCCATTTGGTTTGGTCAAAGTAGGGGAAGGACAGCGAGCAGGATCTTTGTTTCCTATATTCTGTGCAAGAGTCCAAGAGCTTGTTCCTGAGGCTGCTTTGGGCAGTGCAAAACACCCCTCTGTGAAAGGTCAGGTTGCTGATTAACTTCAGGTACAGGAAGGACAGAACAGGGGTAGGCAGGGGGGTGCTAAAATGCTCCCCAATATGAAATAAATGCTTCAAAACTCTTCACAGAGGCTAAGATGAAACCAAGACAGCTTTGCATCGCAGCAGCTCTACCTGCAGGCAGTCACCTGATCACAGATTACAATTCTTTTGTTCGTGCAACCAGCAGCTCTGAATCTGCCAATCATCCGACATTCAGCACATCCACGGCAGCACAAACTAAGGTTCACCACTCAGCCAACCCCAAGCAGAGCCTGTTACCTGCAAACTACTGTGGATTGATTGTACAGTTTGAACATACCGTTTTTTTCAGAAAACAAGAAAAAGGCAGGGCCTAAAGCAGAATTTCCTAATTAGCTCATGAAGATTCCATCAGTGGTAGGGATGAACGCAGCGGTTTCCAGCTCCAGGCCAGCACACACTGCTCTAAAACACACTTTCCTGTCACTAGCTGAATGTCTACAAAACTCTAAACCCCCTGTACTAAGGGAACGTGATTTTTTATCTAATTACACACAAATTGTATCCAGGGCTGCCAGAGCCAGGCAGCACCTGCCATCACGTAAAGTCACTGAGCAAACACCAAGCGAGCTCGTGGCAGGCAGCAGAGAAATCTCTGTAACACCCACAGGAGACCAGGCAATCTGAAAAATGAGAACCACATCTCTGCCTCCACAACACTACTCCCTTTTGACACTACTGGAAGTGCAGGGAGGCTTGTAACACAACAGCTTCAAAATCCAGCTGTGTCATTAGTTCTGATAATCTCCCAACGCTGCGAAGCCTCCCTGGGGACCGGCAGCTCTCGTAAGACAAAGTGACAGCTCTGTAATTTGTCTTTATGATACATTATGGAGACACAGGAACCTGAAGTCACTCAGATGAGTCCCTTCCAGCTTCAGGATGAAGCTTCCTGAGTCTCCCATTTTCACATCTACCTGCAATGGACTTGTAGCTGCTTTTGTTCCTGTCCATATTTCTCACCACACAAACTATTATTTTTTATTTTTATCCTCCACATTATTTTTGGGTAATAAAGTACAAAACTCCATCCACAACAAAGTTCTGGCCCTTCAGTCACGGCCAAACAAAGGAGGATCTTCCCCTCCTCCAAACAAATACCACCTTTGAACCTCTTGGCAGAAAGTCACTGAAAGATTCTACTTTCCTTTTCCAAGAGGTGGAATTTGGTTTAAAAGTCTGAACAAAACAATGAAACAAAAGTTCACTGTAATTATAATGTGGGTAAATGCTGTGCTTTGGAGCAGAAGAATCTGGCTTTAACAACAATCTTCTGCTACGAAAAAGTAAATCTTCTACTTGGATTTCCCTTGTCTAAGAAGTATTATTTATTTTACTGGCAATAAATCACTTCAGCGGCTCTGTGTATTTACATGACATTTTGGAAAACACTACAACACAAATTCCCCAGCCCGGTGAACGCACCACTCTGAAAACAAAGTACGAGGCAGCAATTCAAGGGAAGGAAGATAAGACAACAGGAAGGTTACTGGGTTGTTATTATTTAAAGAAGTAGGTTTGGGAGCATTTCCCAGAAGAGAGAATGTGGTTGGGAGAGAGGAGGATCCTGGAAGGAGACAAGCAAAGCTGCATAAACAACAGCCACGCTCAGCTTTCTTTTCTATCTGGTGTGTAAATGCTGAACACCACCACACACCCATGTATCAGCCTGGGTTAGATGCCTGAAAAAGGGGTAACACAGCAAAGATAACCTGGTACCTAAAGAAAAAAAAATTACAGAAGAGTTTGACTTTAGCCAGCCTTGTCACCAAGTGCTGTTTGCTCAAACTCACTCCCATCAACCAATAACCCGGACTTTCATCTGGGAACAGAGTCAGAGTTGTGTGTGCAAAATGGTTTAAAAAACTTTAAAGGAAATTAAAAAAAAGTGAAAATAATTCAGAAAGCGTGAACATAATGATGCTTAGCATAAAAATATAGAAGGGTAACGTTTAAAAGTACATGGCTATGACTAGAAAATACGTAAAGATCTTACAAGAGAAGATTTAGTGACTAGGAAGTCACTTAGAGTCCAATGGGGAAATCCTTCAAAGATGTCCCCAGCCACAGGATTTAATCTAAGTGTTGGATTTTAGTTCTTAGCAGCAGTTTATAGTAAAAAATTATCTCCCTTCTCGGTGTTTACAGTTCTTGCCTCATGTACTCAGTCTTCTGGGTATAGCAGTTCAGGGAACATCAACTGTTAAGTAGAAAGGACAAAAGGATCATCTCCACGTGCAAGGTCCCAAAAGCACAGATTATTACAGGACACCCCCTCCCATC
The DNA here is from genome assembly GCA_013400735.1 of Pomatostomus ruficeps. Classification (NCBI taxonomy): domain Eukaryota; kingdom Metazoa; phylum Chordata; class Aves; order Passeriformes; family Timaliidae; genus Pomatostomus; species Pomatostomus ruficeps. The sequence goes on along the minus strand of VYZT01051416.1, from coordinate 302,730 downwards.
TCCTTGCAGTAAGATGGCTGATTGAAAGCAATACTCTCCTACCACCTCTGCCTAAGGGTTTGAGGCAAGCTTGACCAAGAGCAGTGCTCCAGCACCAGATGGCACTGTTACCTGAGGAAAACCGCAGGAGACCGGAGTTACAGGCACAGGAGGAGCTGGCTGGGAGCAGTAAGCAGCGAAGTGGACAATATTTTGCTACACATCAGTGAACACTTCTTACAGGGGCTGCCTCACACTCTGGCTGTAAAGCCTCACCCAAAGTACAGCTCAGAGCCAGTGAGCCCCAGGAAGAAAACTGCTGTGAGGAGGCCAGCAGCTCCACAGACCCCCAAGCCAAGTGTGTCTGGTTCCAACAGGACCAAAGGAATGGCTGCAGAGACCCTGGAGAACACCTGACCACGCAGGTGAAAGCAATGGCTGTGCTGCCCTTGTGGCAGCACCTGATAAGGTCTAAGGGAGACGCATTTGACTGCTAGAAGAAACTCCCCTGAGGAGAAGCTCATATGGATGCTGACACCAGCCAGTGTGACAGGAAGAAGAGAATCCCACTTCAGCTTCCAGTCTGGATTCCCAGGATTCCCAACAGCCCACCGTTTTAACTCGCCAATTAAGCTGTGTTCCTCCTCGAGTGCAAAAATAGCCTGTCCAGTAGCTGTTTCATTCACCTGAAGCAAAAGAATTCCTCAAATTGTTGCTTTGCGAGGGAGACGACAATTATTATGCAACAGGTTTTCTGGGTTTTTGCTGGACCTGGATGGATGGGGATGCCATCTGGACAGCATCAGCGGCACAGAAATTAGTCACTGGCCACTCTGAGCTGCATTTGGGGCATACTGCCAGGTCTGGAGGAAAGAGTGGGGCTGCTCAGACCTCCATCTGCTTTTCCAGAGGACAAAAAGGATGCTGTGAGGAAATCTGTGTGACTGTTGCTGGCCAATTCACTCCCGAGGCACAACAGGTGAACCTCACCTTTCTACATCTTTGGGAGTAGGAGTAAAGAGTATATCCATGAAAAATACCCCTTTGCTCCACATTCCTGGAGCAAACCAGGGTGGGCTCTTTTGCTGAGCCAGACTGGACTCTGCCGGGTTGGTGGTAATTTTGTGCTAGGGCACAAAGGATCCTCCCTCCCCTTGCAATCAGGTCAGCAGCACGCAAGAGAAACTCCTTATTAGCCCACAGCAAAAAATCCACCTTGCAAAAACTGCCAGGGAACAACAAGAGGGAGACATATCAACAGAAAATCGCCGTGTCTGCTTTCCAGCTGGTTAGCTCATTTGCTGCTGCTGTGAATACAAACCAGCCATTTAAATTAGTTCTAATTGTTCACAATTATTCAGACACAGCATAACCTGCAAGCAGGAAGACGTCAGGCAAGTAGGAGAGAAAGAATGGTTTCGGATGCCTTAACAAAATTCACATATTCATGCCTTGCAAGTCTCACAGCCTGCCATCTCCAGCAACGCTGCCTCTCTCACAGACCCCCCAGATGTATGCCTGGCATTGCAGAGGAAGGAGATAATCCATGCGTGTTTCCACACTTCAGGTTTCTACTCTTTCTTGCTCCCATTTTTGGACTGGTTCAAAAATTAAACCAATAATATTTTGGTCTACCCCAGTCGTTCACAGTCTCTGCACACACAGGCAGTTTGAGCAACACTATTTATAAAGCTGCTTAAAATTCTGGACACAGCCAGAGCTCTTTGATAGGATGTCAGCCATGCGACACCCGAACGTAGGAGGTTGACACAGGATGGTTAGTGTAATACAGCCCACTCTCCTTTCCCTTTCTTTCACCCAGAGCCTCCACTACCACCCTCACAGGAGTCCCTTCCCCCACAGACAGCAACGTTTCACAATTGCTGCAATTTTCTCTCCTAGGAATGAAGGAAGATATTAGCGTGCTATCCTTGAATCCCTAGTGTGCCTGTTTTAGTTCACATATGAAACCCAATGCAAGTCCAGTCTGCAGGTCAAATTACTTCAGGGGACTGAATCCAGGCATATCTTAAAGAAAAAATTCCCTCACATTCAGCCCTGTTTGGATCCAGAGGCAGAGCACTGCCACAGAGCCAAAATACTCAAATAGGTCTAGGAAGTTCAGCAAATTTAATAAACTTGTGCAAGATTATTTTATCAAATACAGAATCTCCTAGAGGAGACAAAATAACCCTGAAAAGCAATGTATAAATAGCTGTAGCTGAAAGCACAGCAAATGCTGTGTCATGCCACATTCCCAAGTCAATCCCAGGCAGCGAGCGCATGAAGCTGCCCAGCCTCCCTTGTACCTTCCCAGAGTTTCATGCCTGCTCTGGAATCAGAGCATCCCCCATGAGAAATGTTCCTGGTTGATCTCACATGCAGAACACACTCCCCAAACACACTGCAGTGCCTCAGTGCTCTGGTACACGGGAGGAACGCTGCATGGACAGCCCGAGGAGGAGAGCAAGGGCAGTGCATTCCAGAGGCGGATCAGGACCGGGCTGAGACATACAGGATGCTCAGGCTGGCCTTGGGGGCAGCTTCCACAGTTAGTGATTAAGAGCACGCTGGGGACACTCGGATTTAGCTGACAAGGAAACCACTGGCACTGTCTCCTCGTGGGGACACAGCCAGGGCAGAGGTCTGGGGTCGCCTCGCTCCCTCCTGGCACAGAGCAAAGGCAAACACTGCTTTAAGAGGTACAATGGCCAATGCTTGCTCCGAGGCAGAGCGAGCATTCTGCAAAGGCTTCCTGTTAAATAACACGCCTTCTGAGCCAGCTGTATCCACAGTTAAGTCAGACATCGCCTAAAACAAAATAATCAAAGCCTTTACATTCAGCTGAAGCAACCTCTGGAATGCTAGAGAGAATCCACCCAAAATTCAGTGACAGTGTGGATACCCCCTGCATGCGTTTATTTCTGATAAACAGCAAAGCCACTCCCCCAGCTCACACTGCAGAAGAGTGTGTGAATGCTACTGGGACAATGCAGCACAATTGCATCATTGCCCAAAAAACCTCAGCTGCATTTTCTATTCACTGGAAGAGTTTCAGTTATCCCCTCCCATACATAAATGCTGTATTGGCCATTCCAAAAAGGAGGAACAGCCCCTACTGAATCCATACACCAAGCTATGGAAGCACAGTTATTTAAAGACTGGATTTCTGGAATCCCTGCACTGTGACATCCCTTTCTGTGAGGGGAGGATCCACCACCTGCGGAATGGCTGGGGGAAGGCTGAAACATCTCCCAGCCACAGCAGGTTTCATTCACTGCCTCCTGCTTGTGCACTCCGTAACACAAAAGCAACCAACCTTCAATTCCTTTCCATAAATCTGAGAAAAATCTCAACAAGAACTGGTGACAGTTATGATACAATAGGGACAGAAATATAAAAGCCCTGCAGAGTCTGACTTAATACCCCTGGAGCAAAGCCTTGTTTCTCCCCCCTTGCACAGGTAAGACTACTGGCCTGACTTTTTCTTCCTTCCCATCTCAGCCAGAGCACAAAGCTTTCAACACCATATTTAAAACTCATCAATGTCATCATACAACACTCCTGTATCACTTTGCCTTCGGGTGTTTTCTTGGCTGACTTCTAAACCCTTTACTGTAAGCTCTCCAGATTTCTGCCAGCAGCCTGAGACAACACAGCATTTGCCCAGCAGAACATCCAGCACCTGCATGGAAACACCACTCTCCTCTCCACATTACTTGGCAGGTTCAGTTATTCAGCAGCATATTTGATGTGACAATAATTCCAGGTTATAGCTCAGGGAATCTTCTTTTCTCCCCATCCCTTCCTTGGGAACTAAGCAACCAAGGAGCACATCTAGAGACGGCTCGCAGAACTCACCGAGCCCCTGGTGTAAGTGAACACTTACAGCAATGGCACAGGAACCACAGGAGCAATCAAGCCAGATGTACCCAATTTCGTACAATGTACACACAGTTCCCATTCTAAACCTGCTTGAAGGTAGATTATTAAGTTCTCCTCTACACAGCTTTTAAGGGCAAAATCCTTTCTACCTGTATTAATCCTTGTCAGCATGATTTTCCTCTGGACATAACATACAGACAGCTACAAACATCCTTATGCTCCTCTTCTCTGCAGCCCAACAGCTACAGAGAAATCACAAAGTACTGGGAAAAAATATTTCCCACAATACTCAAATCCAGTTTTCAAGGAAGGCTTATGTGTTTAGGAGACCCAGCATCCCAAGAGTCCCCAGGGGAGTAACATACTTCTAGACCAACCAGGAAGCTGTGAAATATTCCATTTTTAACAAGAGGAGTGTTTCTGAGAGACCTGGAACTGCCCCTTCACTAAAAACATTTCTGAAAGGTCACCTCTTACAGGCAAGCAAGGGGAGATTGACTGTTAGCAGAACTCACCTCAGAGCTGACTATTTCCCCATAAATGTCAAAGACTAAAGCCTCAGAATTTTCCAAACTGGGGTTTAAACTTGTGTTAAGGGATGCTTTGCTGCATCCTTCACCTTGCATATAGATCAGGAAGCTGCTCTTAGCAGGAAAATGTCTTTAGTGTCTTCTTGGCCCAATGCCACAAACATCACACAGTAACATCACCTGTAAGGTATTTCAATGCAGAGCTGGTTAGAGAAGATGCTAAGATAGCATTGGGGGATGTCATGTCTGACTTGGAAACTTTCTCAAATGTTGCACACTTACGAAGTGCATTTGTTCCCCTCTTGTCCTTCCCAGCCCTCCTTCAGATGAGCTAGCTCAGCCTAAGGGCTGAGATGAGCCAAGGTCTTTCATCTAAAGCACCTTCCTGCCTCTGTGGACTCTCTCAGGTGTAATCTGACTGGATCTAAGTGGCTCTACCGAGAATGCCCTTAGAGGAATAAGTGCTCACTCTGGACAGTACAAGCAAAAATCAGTAAAAGCCTGTTTGCCCAAAGTCAGCAGTTCTGCCTCCAAATGGCCACATGGCCAGGCAGTGAGAGGATTTTTCCCCTCTAAAAAAAGCATCCAGAGCATCTTTCAGAGCAGAAAGATACCAGGACCTAGCACAGATGCAATACGGAGTCTTGCACTGTACCTGTGCTAACAGCAAATATCTTAACCAAGAAGAAAAAATGCTCAGGACAAATGGCAAAGCTAATCCATTACAAAGCCACTGATCCCTGTCCCTGCAGTGGCTTGACTCTAAGTGCACACTTTGTACATCTGGATGCCTCTGCATCTACACACCAAACAAAAACAGTCTGGTGAACAACTAATCAATAGCCTCCTCTGCGGAATAAACCTTCTTAAGCAAAGTCTGTTATCCTTGACAGCGAGCCCCATATCTCCTGGAACTGTAATTCACTTGATGCCTACTTCCTAAAATTACCTTTTTTGAGGATATATTGCTATGCACATACACAGCAGGTAAGTGGGTATTTTGCTTTAACACCAGACTCTGTTATGTGCCATATACATACCATGTTCTTTGCTTTAATGACTTCCGCTATAACAGAGGGATTTCAGCTCATCACAACCCCAGCGAAACACTGAGCCATAAACACAGGTAGAGCAGATTTGCAAACACTATAAAAATACCCTTGCAAGATGATGGAGAGGGCTCTGCTCCCCTGACAGCTGGAGCAGTGCTCTGCCTCCTCTTCTGAAAAATGGAGGTTAACTGAACTCTGCCTTTACCCAGCACTGCCAAAATGCCACAGTGAGGACTGTCCTGAAAACCCTTGAAACGGGGACGAAGCTGCAGGCCTGTGACTGAGGAAAGGAATGACTGGACAGCAGATTTCAGAGTTGCTGAAAAGTCACATGGCATGAACCGAACAGCATTAGCACAACCGTAAGCAGAACTGCTCCGAGGTGCTGAGCCCCAGCCATGTTCTGGGAAGGATCCATGGGTTGGTAAGCCTTAGGCTGCATTATATAGCCTGTCATTCCTAATTAAACACACAAACTAAGTTCTTCCTTACAACTGCCCCTGCTCATTAATTGCCACTGTACATTACTCAGATGTGGCAGGCTCCTGAACAGGAAATGCAACCCCCAGCAGCAACTCCAACCAAGTCACACAAGGCACTGCCAGGATACTCCTGTGCTTACAACAGTGATTTTTGCTTGGAAAAGGTTGCTCAGCTTTGCAGGCATATTCAAGGTATGGTGCCATCAGCCACTGAAACGCAGCAGCACTGGGGTTGAACGTGGTACCTATGAAAAACCAGGTGCACTGTTAAACTGGGGCAATAACACACCAAGAAAATGGCACTTCTCCATGCAAAGGTGAACACTCTGCATACACTCAAGTATCTACTCATGTACTCAAGATACTGTCAAGATTAAAAAGTATGTTGAGTCTACAGAAAAAGCCACAAAAGGGACACTTCTGCTAGGAATACGAAAAGACCACTGTGTTCTTAGCACAAAATCCAAGAAACACCTGATGCAGTAGAATCTTTAATGAAAAGTTTTCAACCATGAACATCTGCATAACAACCACCAGCCTGAGGCTTGCTGCTGACAGGCATTCCTTGTCTTCCTGTCAGAATTTTTTGGGGATACAGCCCTTATCAGGTGTGCATTGGGTGGTCCCTGCATGTTACAAAACACACTCAAGCAGTGACCAGAGTACCTCCTTCTCCACACAGAGCCAGCTTCCATCCCATTTGATTCCTCCATCTGGATTCATTTCTCATTACCCCAGAGCTCCATGCCTGGCTCAAGACTGCCATGGATGCAATGTTACCATTATCCCATCCAATACTTAACAGGGCCTCAAACCTCACTGCTGTCCTTTACCCTGTCCTCGGGCTGTGACACCAGAGAATTATGATTTGGACAGGAAAACATGGCACACAGGAGGATGAACCGGTCAGGATGCCAACACTAAGGCCTTAAGGACTGTACGTGCCATGGCATTTAGTAAGGCTGAAGCTGCTGTTTAATTAGGCTTGCTTAATGAGTCATATTAAATAGCATATATAAAAGAACAGGTTTTCTGTTAGTGCAAGGACCTCCCTGGATTATTGTGGTGAAACGCTGCCACTACAATGGAGTCTTTTTTCATTTTATATACTTAACCATGACCTACATTCCTTTGCTCAGAGGAGCCCCATCTCCAGAGGGAATGTGCCTCTTTAATCAGCTCCAGCATTTTTTCAGGGTGCAGCAGGGATGGATGGAGCAGCCTTCTGTCTCTTCAGATAACACAGCTCACAGAAGCTCCAGGAGAGAGTGGTAAAAAGCGTTCAAATAATGGCAGGCAGTACCTGCAACCTCATCTGATGGGCACCCTCTGCTCCCCAGACCACTGGGACTGATGAAGACCAAAGCTTCCACATGCCCCCAGAGAGCCTGGCCAGCTTGTTGGACAAGGGCTTGCCACCTGGAGAAACTGCAGGCAAGATCAGATTTGAGGAGGAAGACAAATTCAGGAAGCGGCTTTGGGGCATTCAGCAACCTCAGCTCTTGTCTCCACAGGAAAGGAGCCTGTGAGCCATTAGCGAAGAGAACAGAGACAAGCAGACTCGTGGGCTGCATTAAACTAGAAAAAAAGAGCAGCAACTCACATGTAAGGATTACACCTAACCTGTGTGTCCCAAAAGTTGTGGGAAATTCAAACTGCTTTCAGGATACAGCCTCTACTCTCTACTAATGCTGAACTAGCAAAAACCAACCCCCCAAAACACACATGCCCAACCCACCCTAAGAAAGTCCCCAAGAAACCAAAAATGAACCACAGAAAGTTCAAAAGAGAAGGAATTTGTGTAAAGCTGCTCTGGGGCAGCATATCCAGGGAGCCAGGCCCAGCCCTCAGGGCTGCAGCCTGAGCTGCTCAGAGCTTCCCTGGGCACACCAGGGACACGGACACAGTCTGTCAGCACAGCATCAGGGACAACAGCTCACGCTGAGGTCATGAGGAATGCAACAGGAACTGAGAGAAGGTGGCAAAAGCATTGACAGAATAAAGAATAACATAGCTCACTGCCACAGCCCTTGGAAAACAGACATTTGAGAAGTGCATCCTCCCCACTGGGATGTGTTTCAGATCTAATAATTTTTCAATCCCCTATCAATTTTAGACATTCAAAAACCCAACAGTTTTTACAGGCTGAACCACATCACTTTTCTGCCCTCTCCATCACCAGCAGCCTTTACAGGTCCCTGAGCCCTCTGAAGGCTGCTTGCTTCGTGGATACAGAGCAGGATACGCCCAGTGCTGCGAAGCTCAACGCCACTGACAGCAGTAAAAATAACTCCTGCTTTGGTACACACTAAGCAGTTAAGAGCAGGAGATGCACAGAGAATGTGCATACAATAAGCTGTCACAAAACAACAAGGATTATGTTGCACAGAAATAGGTCTCAGATTTAAACAGATATGAGATCACCAGGGGCGGGGTAAGAAAACCAGAGATGAAGAAAATCCCATGATTTTTCCTTTGGTTCCTATCACTCCAAACAGAACAAACTAAGGAGAGATTAGGCTTGAAGTTCCCTGGAATTGGAAGGAAACAAACACATCCTCTCCTTTTTCATGGTATAAACTCCTCCCTTTTTCCAGGCAGCCCTTCTGAGATATCAGCTGGGAAATGCCAGTGAAAAGGACTTTGCACTAAGGCAGTGGTCAGGCAGGACTGGCAGCCAGATCACATCCAAATCCAGGCTCCCTAAGGCAGGACAGACCTGAGACTCTCTGCAGCAGGACCCAGCACCACAGACACCATTTCTCCTACATGCACCCTCCTCACTGCAGCACCAGCACTTCTCAGGTTCCTGGTGCTGTTGAGCATCGCATCTTCTCTCAAACTTCTCCATCCTGCACGCCAAACTTGGAGAAATGAAACAAAGCTCCCAAACCCAGCTGTGTGCATGCAGGCACCCTCACTCTGTACAACATCCATGCTGCTTCAGCCCCAAATTCAGAGCTCTTCATAGCTTTCTGTCTGATCAGCAGACCAGGCTGAGCTGAATGGTGAGACAAAAATGGGAATTATTAAAAATCATTTATACAGAGCTGTGGTACATGCTTGCCCACCAGTGCTTGAGTCTGCCACCACAGCCGTGCTCCAGATCCTGTTCAGGATTACACTGTCACCACAGTGCCATCACCCACAGACATCTGCACTAAAATCCTCCTTGACAGTCAGAGGCAGGGCAACACAGGGATAACTTCCATGGGCTTTGGATGTCCAAGCTCTCCAGCCAGGTGCTCAGAAGCCTCAGTGTTAAAGCGTTTAAGTGTCACGCACCTTTGGAACAGGAACAGCCGTAAGATCTGAATTCTGCTTAAAATCAAAGCCTGTCATTCAAAAGTCCCAAATCTATTTCATCAAGCAAAGATGTTCTTCATACAGTAACTTTAAAAAAAGACATCAATGAAGCTTAAAAAGAAGCTGCCGCTCTCATCTCAAGACCAAGTGATGACTGGTAGAGTTCATCTTGGAAAGTGATTGTAATAATGGCAATTTGCAATTGAATCCTATTTTTCTTCTACCACATGTACCCATCTCAGACCCTTCCACAAAGTTCAAGAAACACTCCAGGGCTGAATGGATGGATCAAAGCAAACTGTAATTTTCCTCTTGCAGGAACCCTCAATGTCAGAAGTGCGGTCCCACAGCAACAGAGCAGAGACAGCATGTGATGGATAAATGTTCCAATGGGAAAGTCACCATGGCTCTCTCCTCCAGAGGACAATTATAAAAAGAGAATTGTGAAGACACTCAACACTCCACCAAAAAGCAGACTACCAGATGTTACCAACTGTCTGGGCACTCAAACAACACTTCTGTTCATAATAATGGAGAAAAAATAACCCTTTGTGATGTACACAAAAGTAGGGAACTGAAGAAGTGTAGAGTTTCCTGAAAAAACCCCTTATGGGGGCAGAATAGGGTGGGATAAAAACTAGACATACCTAAGAGCGTGACATTTTAACAAGAGCAGCTTTAGTGAATGGAGCACGGAGATGACTCAAGGAAGTATTAGGGTTTCAAAACACTTCAAGAGCAGCTCTGATCGATATCTATCTCACCATTACAACATCTCTTGGCAGAGACACGCACGTTTCAATACATCCGACGAAGACAATGCCTCTCTTGGCTCTGAGACACACACTCAACACATCACTCAGATTTCACCCAAGTGACATTTCAGTAGCACCTGCCCCCAGTGAAAACAGCTATTTATAGCAAGGTGGGTGTTGAGAAGGGTGATTTCACCCATCACTTGAGGCCTGGGTGGAAATCACAGGCTGCATGTTGTCATTTCTGATTAAAAGCTCTTCCTGGTCTCTAATGAAGATTTGCCACTTTGCTAATTCACACGGTAGCTGAATGTGGCAGGTGCCTGATTTTCCTGAAAGCACAAGATAAACTCAAAGGCACGGTTTGCATGAGACTAAACGTAAGTAGCAACAATACTCAAGCATCCAGCGCGGCATCCAGCGCGTACTAACCTTGCAGTGTTCCTCCCTGAGCCTCATTTCCATATGAGAACAGAAGAAACAGCCTTTGTTTTACTCTTCTTCAGAACACGGATAATCCTGATTCATTTTACACACCCTAAAGCAATTGAGTGGGGGAAAAAAATGCCCTTTTGGCTCACGTGCCAGCATTGTTCACTAGCAGGAAAATCTAAAAGCTCAGTTAAACATCATTCCTCAGTTCAGATGTAACACTCCTAGACTAGAAGGTCATAATTAACCCATTATGCATTTTGAGAATATCTAGGGATCTTTTTTTCATGAAACTGGAAAATTGAGAGGGCAAATGGATGTCCTGCCAGCCATCCAGAGCAGGGTAAGGACCGCTCTCAAGAGCAGTCAACATGCTATTGCCCTGAATAACTTAATTCCCAGAGAACAATGAAAATAGCAAAGATAAGAGATGTGAAGAGAAAAGGTCTTTGAGTCTCTCCAGGTGTGGGGAGAAAACAAAACCTAATCAAAGGGCATGAACACTTCAGGGCCTCTGAAGCAGCCAAATGGTATCAAAATCAAAGAAAGAGCTATGAAAAAACAACCTGCTACAACAACAAACTTTTGTGTAGAGCAGCAGTACCTGATCCTCTTACAGCCCAGCAGGAACCAGCTGAGCCAAGAGCCCAGCTAGCAAATACTTAAGAACTGCAATTTGGTGTCTTTTCTACCATGCTCAGTTGTATACACAGGTTAGACAATGATGCTCTGAATGTCATTTTGCCTCTAATCATTGATCTTTTGTTTTAAGGTTTTATTCAAGCGTTGCCAGCACTGCAGATCAGAGGCAGGCAACCTGAACCGTGTTAAAGCTGGGCTAAGTTAGCAGCACTGAACAAGAACAATATTTCATAAAGGTTCCTTAGGCTGCTTTCCAGAACAAGTATCATGGACTCCCCAGCTCCTGGGGTGTTCAGTTCTCTGCCACCATCACAAATTCTTCCAGCACCAAGAAGAAGCAGAAAGGAGTCACACAGCAGAGTTCTAAGATTGTTCATAAATGCTTTCATTGAATGGCTTGCTAGCCCAAACGGTACCAAGCAGTCGTCACAAAGACCCCAGTTGTGGAAAAGAACGCGCGACCCTGAGTTTGTTGCCCCCTCAGCAGCATCAGAGCATAACAGTCATTGAGAGACGCAGGTACAGGAGCACAGAGATGGGAATCTGCCCTACAAACACCACCTTTAAAGCTGATTTTTTCAGTCCCTTCATTTCTCATCACAGCTCTCCTGACAGCAAGCACTTATCACTGCCAGATTAGAAGAGATTATCACAAGAGAAAGTTAAGGTTCTTGTCAGTCACCGGGTGAATCAAGTGCACTCAATGATTACTAGGAGAAGTAGGTAGGGTGGCTGATGAGACCTCTCTACCCAACTGTCCACAGCCAAAGTCAAACACTGTTTGTCAAACCCAACAGGTTGGGTTTCCAGCCCTGCCAGTTTCCAATCTGGCACAACCACTGAAGGGAAAAAAATCGCTTTTGCAGCTCCCTGTTTGCAGTGCTTACTTTCGAGTGAGTATGGCAGCTTTGGGAGCTCTCAGATAAGAGCATTTCCTCCCAGAGCTGCCCTGCACGGCTGTACATGTGCTAATCAGAGACTGCTGTGACTCAAAAGAAAGCAACTGCGTGGGGCACTAACAAAAGAAACCAAAGCACCCCTGTGAGGGAGACATTAGGTGTGAATACACGGGGTGTGTTTGCACCCAGTGCCAATTAAGCAGCAGAATACACGGAATTAGTGCAACACATACTCAGGCTGCATACACTACACTAAAGAGGGAATTCACAATTATTTTAAGCATTGTGCACCAGCACATAGATTTCAAATGGTAACCAGTAACTATCGATGGCAATTTGGTACTAAGTTATGCTACTGAGAATAGAAAAAAGAATACAGACAGCACAATTAAGAGGAAGCTAGGAATTTAGCCTGGATTTCTTCCAAAGTTCAAAGGGTCAACACTGAAAAAAAACAGGAAGACTCCTCTAACTAAAGAGTTTACACATGTATTGAAGTGACCAGAGCAATTACCATACTGGTGATATTTATTTTCCATAAATTAATTTTTCTCTAAGCTCCACAACAACAAGAAATACGAGAGCAGATCACATAATACTCCTGTGAAATACAAAGAGTGTTTGATGTGGGAATTGTTAAGTTTTCATCTAACACTTGGGCCCAGGAAAGAAACATTAATAGCATTCAACAAGGTACTCGAGGCTGATGAGGGCAGCCAGAGCCAGCTCTGATGAAGAAAGCACAGTATGAGCTGGAGTAAGTGTGGACAAGGGCTGCAGGAATGGTGGGGAAAGAACCTCTCTGGGAAGGAAGTCAGTGATATACAGACTGAGGGTGAAACAGGAGAAAATAATTGTGTTTCACCACATAATAGCACATTTATAAAGACAAACAGCTGTTTAGGAACCAGATTTGCTTCTTACTACAAGAGATGGGTGTAACCTGTTTGGATGTTTATGCTAGAAATTACAACTTTTCTCATCCAGACTGGGACAGGTTCCTAATTCAATGAATCAAAGCAAAAAGCTAACTCTTAAATAGAACTTCTCTGAGAGACAGAGCAGGCTGCTCCTGCAGTGATGCCCTCAGCAGCACCAGCCTGGAGTGCTCACGGGGAGTTCCTGCCCAGCACACATTTTGTTACAATAACGTCAGCCCGCACTTTATCATTACAGGGCAGATTTCATTTGTGAACGGAATGACACTTTTCTCTGTCATGTACCAGCACAATCCCCACCACCACACAAAACTAAACAGAGGAAGCTTCTGGCCCCAGAATCAAAAGCACCAATAAGCCGAATCAGCCATGCAGGTCAGATGTCATAGGTGAAAATGTTGTTACTGAGCCAATGACACTCTCTGGATCTGCTTGTCTGATTTTAACACAAAGTGAGATCCCACAGCATTGACATTAGGATGATAAAAGTATCAGTTAATGAATTAAGGAAGCCATCCTGAAGTTCCTTCCTAAACTAAGCAGCCAGGAATGCTCATGTTTCCTGTACAGTGTCACCTTCCCTGCTGTGCTATTCCACAGGGTGTTCTCTTCTTTCTTGCATTTCAGGAATGTACAGAGATGCACAGTCGAGGAAGTGCTGTGATTATGTACTACTACAACCAGGAAGAGCTTCCCAAGCTCTTTGGAATACACTGGAAACGTTGGCCAGACCACCCCTTACAGGAAGCAAATGAATCATCCACATCTGCAAACTTTAAGAAACAAAAAACCACAAAAGCAAGTTTTAAATGAAGGATAGAGGTCCCTCCCTCTTCCCTGCTCCCACTTTCTGCTTTAAACTGAACCCATGGACAGTTCACTCAGACAAGGCTGTACCACAACATGGGAAACCAAAGCAACTTCAACAACCCGCAGAAAAAGGACAGAGAAAAGACTTCTGCCAGAAGTCGCATGTGCTAAGGACAAAACAAATCTGAAGAGGCGGTTCATGATCTATCATTTCCAGCCAGTTATCCAACTGTGTAGTAACTCTAAATTTAGAAAATGTGGCTATTCTGTCTCTAGACTAATGTTGTTTCAAGGAACTTGGACTCTGAGGCAGAAAGTCCAGAGGACAGAAGCATAAATACTACTTGCAAGAGTCATGAGAATTATTCACTTGGATTAGATACATAACCCACCTTCCAAGAGGAAAAAAAAACAACTTTCATCTTCAAAAGCAGACAGAAGGGCAAATCCAAAGGACAAGTAAGGCCTTGCTGGAAATCCCATCAACTCTGAACAAAAATATTAAGCAGTGCTCTGGGCACACTCACGCCAAATACTGAAAAGCAAAGACGAGGGCAGAGAGCAGAGGCAGCACTGGACACTTGGGATGGGCAGCAGCCCCTCACCCTGCTGAGGCCTCTGACCCCTCTCCAGCAGCAGGTAAATCAGAATGGCCACTTTGGTGCCATGAGGGTAAAGGAAAACACAAAGGCTCCTTGGTGATCGGTGCTACTCGAGCTCCAACTGTTTCAGTACAGCTGCTGCCAACAATTTCACTGAGGACTGAGATCTAGGACCAGTTCTTTAACAACAGATCTTGAGCCAGGAGGTCTGAAACACCCACTTGATTCTAATAACACCACCATGAACTAAGTTAAGAGTTAATCTCAGCTGCTCTTCACTGACTACTCTTCTAACCCAGCCTTGCAAAACCCACAGCTCACTAGATGTACACCTAAACTAACTTTAAAAGCACTGGGTTACTCAGTTTAGCTCATCACAGAAGTAAAACCAAATCAAACTTGAGTTACTCAATACCAATGATGAGTTCCCAAGCACCTCATTTCACACATATGCCAAATAACCAATGTATTGTGCCTCTGCCTGGGAGTAATTTTCCCAGACAAATCTCTAGCTGTAACTGCATTGAGGAATGTCTAAAAGTTTTTCCACTGAGCAGCCAGCTCAGTCCTGGAAATGGTCAAATACAGAAGGTACTGAGAACACACCAGGAAAACACCACCTGGCAGCACTAATGCTGGCTGTCTTACCCAGAGTCACCTGAGGGGAGAGTTTCTGTCACCTTTCCAACACGAACTGCCACATCAGAGCCCAGGAAATGCTTTGAAGATGAAAAGTGCTACTTATTTGCTAAGTATTCTTTATCAGCAGAAAAGCAGCACCATTTCTTACACCCAAATGATTCATATGTGAAGTTTTTATTCTCAAAGAAGTTATATCCTTTCAAAAATAGGTAAAAAATAAATCAGTCATGATGGAACTAATTCCAGCTCACAGTATTAGTGTATTTTACTAAGCAGAAGATTCATCATCCACAGACATGACAACTGCACCCAGTCACTTCCACAGGAATGAGTACCAGTACTCCCAGCTCTGGGCTAAGAAAAATAGTTAAAAGCCTTAAGCTCCTCATCTTTTCAGCTGATGATTAAATAGCCCTCTTCACTTGTTTGTCTGCAAACCCCTCCCTCACAAGCAGAAAAGCTAAAGGCTTTACAGGCAGCAGTAGGAGCAAACCACGGAGACTGTGTCTGATGCGTGCTGAATACAGAACCACACGGTACCACTGCTGCAGTTTTATTGTACAAAACCAATCCTGCTTAATGGACCAGGGGCATGGCTATGCAGTTTCTCTTCAACTCAAGAGGCTGTAACCAGAGGCTGTGAAGTGATACCACTGCAAATGCAAGCTGAGCACGGTTTCCTTGTTCCTAATGTACTCCTGTGAATTTAATTTTTCCTGGCCTGGAGGCTACAGTGAGATACCAAGTGCTCCTGTCCTCTCCTGGCCTGCTCTGCTGCCAGTCCTTGGTGTCACCTCCTGCCAACAGCCTTCACACTGCCCATTCTTTCACACAAAGAGCAGCAGCACCAGCTGTTGAGGAAAGAAACAAAGGTCGTGATTTTAAAGACAATGGCAAAAGCATGGAAAAAACCCAGCTTTGCAATCCCAAAGAAGCCTACCTACCTAGAGCATCCAACATACATCAGCAGGGAGCTGGTTGTTCAAACCCTTTGAAAAACTGGACAGATTATTTATGGTGTAGCTTGATGTGTCCCACTTTCAAGATCTCAGCATATGTGTATAAAAAGCATTTTGTATCTTGGCTTCCACCTTGTATATCCAGGCAACCTCATGCACCATGCCAGCAGCTAACACAGCAAGGAAATCCAAAACCCCACCAAAACTACAGAGGCTCATCGAGAGACTGGTCTAAGACACCACTTCCACACATTAACTATTCATTTGTTAAATTTTAGACCAGCGGGTCAGCAGGTACATGGTGCATGCTCTAATCTCACAGCATAAAAGCATCAATGCTATTTAGCTTAAGTCTTCCCAGTAACCTGAGCTGAACTGCAACTCCCTGCAGTCAGAGCTTCTCTGGTACAACCTGCACCTGCCTGATGTAGAAGGCTGAACAAAGCACAAAAGTGATGTCATTTCTTTAGAAAGCAATCCAAAACATTTACAGAAGAACAGATTTATTAGCCTTCAAATCTGCCCACTCTCAACCCATGGTTTTGGCCTTGATCTACAGGTCATTCTGTGAGAGGAAGAAATTCCACCTGCGGATGCTTATTGGATCTGTCTCTCCATTAAGTTGCTTTAAACCCTAATACAATTAAGGGCAGAAAACAAAGGTAACGTCACCTGTACTTCCCCTTACCTCTCCTGCACACGCACATATCCAACATGCAGTTATCAAGGCCACATCCACCACCACCAGGTTTGTTTCCATCTACACCACATGCTCAAGATTCGAGCTCAGTAAATGCTCACAATTTCCTCTTGTGTCTCTCCCTGGCCTGGTCCAAGTGCTCCCAAAGGCTGGGGCAGAAAGCACAGCAGACACGGGACTGTCCACACCTCTCCTTTGGCCACATGTGCAAACACACAAGGGAGGTAAGAATAACCCTGACATGCACAGTACGAGATGTTTTCTATCCAGAAACCCATCCAAGTCTGTAAGTCACCAACTGCACCAAGCTGGGCTGTGTGTGCTCTGTACCACCAACCGGCACAGGATCCTCTGAGTCAGCACAGACCAGGAACAGCACTAAAGCTAAAGAGACACCTGTCAACTTGAAACTCAGGCACATCTGAAAGTGCTGCAGCTATTACAGTAACCAGCAATCCCTACCAACTTTACTGTCAAAACCACATGCTGTTCATAGTGTTTGATGTTTTTAATCACCCCTAACAAGCATGACCCCTCAAAGTTTCCTGCTCCCTTCACAGTAACACTTAACATTCAGAAAGAAAAAACCTTATGTATATCTGTCAAAGGGAAACCCCCCCAGTCCCAGGACACTGTCATTAAGAGAAACTCACATTTGCTTAACTTCACAAATTCAAGTTAGCGGAGTATTTCTGATTCAGACATAGACATGCACATTTCTATTCAGTAGACTACAAGCAAAAGAAGAAAGCACAAACATTACCATGGAGTCTCCCTTCAGGTTTTCGGTTTTTTCCTAGGAGTTCGCATTCTCGTACCTTGCCACACGTCTAAAGGTCTCAAGAGTGGGACACACCAGCTACACAAGGTAGAGCCTGAGCTGAGTTACAGGTCAAGTACTCCGGAGCATTACATAAAATGCAGAAGCCAAGCCATCACCTCACATCTCTCAGTTCCAGGAAAGTCACGACTGCCAACCTCAAAAGCAAGCGCAAAGATTTCAGCTCAAACGATCAGCTCCCGTCTTAGGATGACCTAAACACAGGTCCCTTTGGGCAAAGACCCTGCACACGGTGGGAGGTTACAGCAGAATGGAAAAAATGAAGCAGGGTTTTCCTAAGTAGCATTTAGGAAAATGTTATCACCTTCTGAGCCTTTGAAATCCCCCAAGTAATTAAAAAGTCAAAGGAGAAGAGGCTTCTAGCTTTCCAAACACCAATTATTTCCCACACCAACACAGATGTTGAACATTAAAAATAATGTCTTTCCTCTGAAGAGAGGAGAGGAGCTGAGGACAGCTGCCAGAGGCAAGCAAGACCTTGTCCCAAAAAGCATCTGTCAAAGCTGCTGCTATTTAACTTCAATAAAGAATCTTCAGCCAAAAAAGCAACTTGATAAAATTGCCTGAAGTCCAATTTTTTTTGCAGTAGTCTGCACTGGAGCTGCATCACATTAGCAAATAAAAAACTTGTATGAGAAAGCTGCAGCAAAATGTCTTACCCACACAGGTATTTCAGAGCCTGTCACAGGCATTGATTGATTCCTTCTAAAGCTTTTAGTGCACATTAGTTTGTTTACTAGACC
Organism: Pomatostomus ruficeps; assembly: GCA_013400735.1. NCBI lineage: Eukaryota > Metazoa > Chordata > Aves > Passeriformes > Timaliidae > Pomatostomus > Pomatostomus ruficeps. The sequence continues at coordinate 284,533 of VYZT01051416.1, read as the reverse complement.
TAAAAGCATTACTAATTTAGTTTGGGGTTTTTTTTAAGCTATAGCAGCACACTGGGAGGGAGCACACCTTGGAAGAGAGCACATCACAAACACTGCTTGCTTGAGGACAGGCTTCGTCCATTTTAAAAATAACACTCCTGTCTGCATTTGGAATAATTATAATAAATGGCTTAGCCCAGATGGCCACTTTCAACTCCTGAATTACCAATTCACTCTGCACACAGTACACAAAGCAGTAACAGTGTACAATATTTAGTACTCCTGAGACTTCCACACTGTGAATTGTGCCGGATTCTACTTTTGCAGTAAAATATTAATGATGATCCCCAAGTCTGTATCACAAGAGCCAAACAAATCAAAGTAAAACGGGGAATTGACCCAAGGGTACCTAACCTCGCAATGGATACTCACAGGATGGAAAGGTCACACATTAATTGGTTCTATATTATGCAGAACTGCAAAAATTCCAGTAAGCCTTTTCTCTTTTGTCTCTAACAGCTACAAACATCAGGTGGTTTCAGAGAACCCCTCTGGGAGACTAACTGAAATGTCAGATACACGGAGAGGGTTAGATACAGCTTCCTCACGCAGTAAAACCCACTATTAATAGTTTATGGGCATGGAATTTGTGTGCTGCAACAGAACCAGAGTTTGGCACTGTGGCCAGCATTTCCTCACGGCCCCTGAAAAGGATCCTGCTATCCCTCTTCACCTGCCCCAACGTACCCACACTGCATCACTGCACTTCCAGATGGCCAACACCTCGCCAGGTTTGAAGGTGGAAGGTTTTTAAGGCTGTTTTCATCCCTCAGTTGTAAATAGGTTGCAGAGTCACTAGCTAGGATTAACATCTGAAGGGCACATGCTGGTGGGCTGAGATCCCGGCCGTGAGGGCTGAGAGTGGCTGTGAATGGACAGAGGGAAAACACAGACCTTGAGGATCTTCAAAAACTTCTCCCGTGACCTTGTGTTAGATCCATGACCCAATATCCCAGGTCAGGAAATTAAAGGAGCAAAGGGTAGGAAAGAACAGAAGGTCTGCGTGGGATGAAGCAGAACTCATATAGAGCCTTTTGGAGTTAATATCAGATAATTTCCAGGTAATGAGTTTATCAGCCACCACACTGTGTCTGAGGAGTCCTGATAGTTTGAATCTGTTTCCAAAGCAAAGGTGAATGAGGTAAGAGAGTCATCCAAACTAAGTTGGATTCTGGACTTTAGAAAAAAAGGCTGCTAAAAACTTTTCTAAAATTGCATCTTGACTCTTAGGGTGAACCTGGGGTCCTGCAATGGTCCCTACACATACATCAACCAGCACTGCCTGTGTATCACGGCATCACACCGAGCCCATGCTCGCAGGGGCAGGCACAGGGAACTCGGGAGGCCTGGCTGGCTGAAGGCCTTCAGATAAGGTGCTGAAACACAACACCTGCACTTTCCATTTCCCCCAGCTGCACAAGAGGCCTATCTGCCTTGCCCAGGCTTTGTGAAAATGAAAGGTGGCAGAGAGCTCAGAGGCTTTCAGAGGAAGGGCAGCTGCATTTTAAAGTCCCCAGAGACTGACTAACACCTAATATGTTCAAGCTTTTCCATAAAGTTCCCGAAGGCAGCTCAAGTGTGCAGCAGGAATGCTGAACTACAGCTGAGAAATCCTGAAATTAAAATTCAGCTGGGTCCCAAGTACTCCTGATAATTTGTTAGAAAAAGCATTAGGTGTTCAAAGCAGTTCACAGTACTTCAAAACTGCCTTCCAAATTACATCCAGAGATAAGGCTTTAGCCAGCCAGAGGAACTGCTCTGCGGATTTGTTGGGTCAGGCAAGACACGGATGGCAAATAATATTTGGAAAGGGAAGCTTTTTCCTTCCAGGTCTGCTTGGGTTTTACAATACTCAGCAACAGTGATTTCCCAGGGTCTTAAACGGGTGATATGGCCAAGGAAAGCAGGAAGGGAGCACTTGAAGCCAGAGGGTAAGAAATCCTGGCTCTCCTTTTATTCACATCATTGTTGTCACACTACTAATGACTATCAACAGAGGAGCCAAAGGCTGGAATGTGCTCACGTCCACAATTATTGGAGGAGCTGGTGGGGCTTTGCACCAGCTGCTAAGCTCTATCTCAAGAGAAAGTTTCTATTACTGATTAACATCAGTAATTGTGTGCCTGGGTTTAAGTGGCATTCTGCCTACCATTCCCACCAGGAAAGAGCAACAGCAAGTGTTGAACTTCTAGAGCAACAGCAAAAATGACCAGACAACCTACATGAAAAAACCAAAAGATGGGAAAGCTCAAGGATTATAGTTGGGTACAGAAAGTTGCTTTTGACCTTTGCACTGGAATCCAAAGGTACTGTTCCACTGAACTCAAAATTTCCAACAATTTTATTTCTCCCTTGGTTACAACACTTGCTCTATCCAATACACACACCAAGATTCCCAGATCCTGAAGCACCTGACAAACAGGAGGCAGACAGGCAACCAGCCTTCTGTGTGGAATCAGGATCTGATACACAAAATAGGCACACAAAGGCCCTGCCCCAAGAGCATCTTTGCCCATTTCAGAGTTAGGAGAAATGACAGGAAACAAAATAGTGCAACAAGCACCCTCTGGAGTTCATGGTTTAGCTGTGACCAGGAGAGGTTAATGTTCTAAGGACATCAAACAAGGCTCTCACAGCCAAAGATGTTAGGGAGTCAGACACAGCCAAAAGATGTAGCTGTAGGTAACAGCACCAAAAGCCAACCAACTTTAGTCCCAGGGTAACCATACAATGCCTATGGTTTGTACCCCTACCAGCATGGACAGTGACAAGCATATCAGGCTTACCTGGCTGGTTCTCACACATCAGTGGAACCCAAAACAGGCTGGCTCAGCAGGCAGCTAAAAAACCCAATTATAACCACAAAACCATGAGCAGTCCCACTGCATGTTTCCAGTGGAGTCAGGTTTGTTTTCAGCAACCCCGAGCTGCAGTGCAGACCGTACACAATGCCTCTCAATTTAGTTAGTGGGCAGCTTTTCAAGTGAAAAAAAAAAAAAGAAAATCAATAGAAGTACACCTAAATTTCTCAAGCACTCAGGAAACTTCTCCCCAGGGTCCATTACCCGAGTGGTAAAGGCACCTACACCAGAGCAGCAGCACTGAAAGGAAAGACAGACAGACTGTTTATTTACATAACTGTCTTTGATTTCTGATCCTCCTCAGTACAGCTTTTCCTAGCACTGCAATGGGTGCAGTTACCAAGTGACTGAAGTCAGAGCTAACACTTCTGGATTTGGGAGCCCAACAGCAACAACTAAACCCGTGTTTACTCACCCATATGGAGGTGGCTTTGTTTAGATGCTGAAAAACCAAACTCAACTTGGGACAATTTTTGCTGCAACAACACACAGAGATTTTACTGGAAGGCTGCAGTGATTGAATCACGGAGTTTTTTTAGAGAGAAGAGGGGTTTTTTTTAAGGTAGAAATACATCACTTGGCAGTGTCTTTTCAGAATACCTGTTTTCATTTTCCTTATCTCCAAGCAGTCACGTGTCTAATGACACTACCACCTAAATTTAGCTCATTCTGTAGCACTGGCAATCCTAGCGATGCCTTTAGGACTGCAACACACCTTTTTCGTCTCAGTCTCCCCTCTCTCCTGCAGAGTGAGGGGCCATTTCTGAAACAGCAGAGCAGAGGGTCCTGCAAGAAGCTTCCAGCTTCCCACTGCCGGCCCAGAGGAGCAGGGGGACCCTGCAGGGACAGTGCAGGCGCCCGTTCTGCTCAGTGCAACGCCCATCCCTGGCAGCCCCTTTGTGCTCTATTACAGTGCCCCCCTCGCCCGCTTTTGTCTCTGAACTGTCAGTCAGCCTGGGCTAAAACCCCAGGCCAGACCAACTTTGGGAAGTGGGAATGTTCCAACACAGACCTACACCTTGTGCCTCATCAGATATAATTAGGAGGCCACAGCTTTACATGCAGCTCATTAGTAAGGGGTAAATGCTCACGTAAACAAGGGCAGATCCAAACCGTGGTTGCTTCCTGCTGAAATCTTTATCCAGGGGAGGTTTCCCTGCTCGGCTGCTGACTCCCCTAGAACAGGCGATGACGACACTGCAATAAAGGCTGATACACTGGCCTACAACTCCAGCAAGTAAGAGATGTCTGGAAGTTCGCTCAAATCACCTTCACAGGCACGCTTCTCCTTACGCCGCCAAGCCCCCGTGCCTCAGCAGAGCAGCCGTGCTCTGCCACCAGCGCACGACAGCAGCAGCATCCATGGTGGGCTGCCAGAGGGAGCGTGGTGAAGGGAGGAACGGGATTTCACCCTCTGGCGGACACCGTCCCCCTTCCCCGCTCCGGCCGCTCGCTGCACGGGCGAGCAAGGACGGGAGTCACGGGGAAAAGGGGCAGCGACCTCCCGCTCAGGAGCCTCCAGCGCACCCGACCCCGCAGCCCCGCAGGCCGTGCAGGCCCTGCCCCGGGAGGCCTCCAAGGCGGCGCCCCGGGCTTGCAACCGGCGCCAGCCCCGCGGGGAGGGACCCGCGCCCGTGCAGGCCGCGGGCCGCCCCCCGCCCCGGTTACCTNGCGGGGGGAGCCGGGGGTGCCGGTGCCGGCGGTGCCGCTGCCCCCTCCTCGGGCTGTTCCGCCATGGCGCCGGTGAGCGGGAGCGCGCGGCCGGCAGGAGGGGGAGGGCAGGGGAGGGGCGGCAAGTAACGGCCCGGGGGCGGGGCCAGCGGGGCCACGCCCACCGCGACACAGGCCACGCCCACCGCGGGGAGGGGCGGGAGCGGAGGGAGGGACCGGGACCGGGACCGGGACCGGGCTGGGGAGAGCCGGGACCGGGTGCCTGCGCTGGGTATCGGCCCCGGGGACTTGGGGAGGGGGGGAGCTGCATCGCCTGCTGATCCCCAGGAACGGCGGCATTGCATCATCGTCCCCAGGGATGGGGGCACTGCATCGTCCTCTGAGCCCCAGGGATGGGGGGCTCAGCTGCGTCATTGGCCCCAGGGATGTATCGTTTTCTAATCCCCAGGGAGGAGGGAATTGCATCATCGTCCCCAGGAATGGGGCGGGGAGGGGGGGCTGCATCGTCCTTTGATCCCCAGGAATGGGAGTCTGCGCTGCATCATCCCCAGGCTTGGGGGGAGACTGCATAATCATCCTCAGGGATGGGGAGGGACTGCCTCGTGCTCTGATTCCCAAGGATGTGGGGCTCTGCTGCATCATCCCACGAACCCCAGTATGGGGGGAGGCTGCGTTGCATCGTCCGCAGAGATGAAGGAGCCTGCACTGCATCGCCTCTGAGCCCCAGGGATGGGGGGGCTGCACTGCATCGCCTCTGAGCCCCAGGGATGGGGGGGCTGCACTGCATTGCCTCTGAACCCCAGGGATGAGGGGGCTGCACTGTATCGCCTCTGAGCCCCAGGGATGGGGGGACATTGCACTGCATCATCNCATTGCCTCTGAACCCCAGGGATGAGGGGGCTGCACTGTATCGCCTCTGAGCCCCAGGGATGGGGGGGCTGCACTGCATTGCCTCTGAACCCCAGGGATGAGGGGGCTGCACTGTATCGCCTCTGAGCCCCAGGGATGGGGGGACATTGCACTGCACCGTCCCCCAGTTCTCAGTCACTGTGGGCTGCCCTGCATCATCTCCCACTCCCCAGTGCTGGGGGCTGTGTTGTTTTCACATGCCTCTCCCTGGGCACAGGTGGGGTCCATCCTGGCATTGGGCACTGCTCGATGCTGGGAGCTGCTCTCCAGCTGACATCAAAGCCCGGTCTTGCTTTTCACGGCTCCTAGAAGCCCTCATTAGGGTGTGCAAATGAGCCGAATGTTTGGCTTCATTGACTCGAAGGATTTTTCCCCTCTGTCTGCAGAGATTTTGTAAATAGCAAAGTTTTTTTGAGCAGGTTCTGCTGCTCTGGCAGGCAAAGGACTAAAGGCATCCAAAATAGCCTTCACTGCCTGTCTTTTACCACAACATACCCTGCCTCTGCTCTCCCTAGATCTCCCTGCCTGTGCAGCTCTGGCTCGAGTAACAATAAAAAGGCTGAAATCCTCAGCCTAATTTGCTCTCTTGCAGAGAACACCCCACGAGCAGCAGAGCAGCGTTTTCCCTCTTTCCCTCTCCCTCCCAGACTGCTCTGCCTTGGCTGGATCAACCAGCGGGCTATCAGTCCACCTTCCAAGGTTTCTCCTTTTAGGAAAAGCAACCAGGATAAAGGTTTGCCCATGCTCACCTCCTAAATTCTGGAACCCTCTCCTCAGGCCTCCTGGGATGTTCCAATCTTGCAAATGGCCCTAAAGCCCTGGGAAGCCACTGAGAGGAGGCTGGGGCAGGCGGTGTGAGGGTGATGGGTGCACTGGGAGCTCTGCCTGGCCTCTCACTGCCCCAAGGTGTGGGTGGCAGGGCAGCACGATGCTCGAAGGGATGGAGAAGCTCAAATTATCCCTGTCCAGCCCTCAAATCAGGAAGCTGCAGGCAGTGAAGCCCTCCAGCCCCCTGTCTTCTCCCAGGCCAAGGCAGCCTCCACTCCAGCATTTAATTGCTCCCTACAGCACCATGCTGATCAGAAAGGCAGCGTGTTGATGTGATTCCTTGCTGGAGCATTTCTTGGCTTCAACCCCAGGGATAAGAAATAGAATAGAGCTAAAAGGGACCATTGGGTGGCTAAATAACAGCATACCCTTAGGGAAAGGCAGTTTAAATACCCAGTCAGTGCCACTGTGGGCTCACAGCTGTTTCTAGGAATGTGCTCCTGGGAATACAGACCTGAGTCCACATGCCCTGACCTGTGTGGGCAAGGTGTAGGGTTGATAGGCAGCGTTCAGAATTTCTAGAGCACATGAGTGCCTCTGGCATGAGGATTTCACCCTCTGACCATCACTGTGCTGGAGGGGGGAGTATGACATATCCCCCAGGGTACATTCATCCTGCCCACCTGGAGCTGTGCACAAAGTACCAACCCCTCTCCCTCTGTAGCCAGGCAGAATTGTGCCTTTGTGCAGGCAGAATCGGGCCTTTGAGAAGGGCAGAAGGTGCCCTTTGCCTCCCTTTAAACTGATGCCAAGTCTTCTCGAGGTTTCAAAGCAGAGCTTTATCCAGCACAGCGATGCTCCTCATCATCTCCTTAATGTGCATTGCAACAGCCGCTAATAAAATATAGATACAGTAATGGGCACAACCGTGTGTGGAGATGGAAACTGTCCCTCTTCAGCGCAATTACGCACTGAAGAGCAGTGGTGGGGCTTCAGGTAGCCACAAATAGCCATGAAAACAATCACATTACACCCCTGACCGGGCTCACGGCAGGGGGATTATAATGGGGACAAGTCAGGGCTGTTTTGCTCGTTAGCAGGAGCCGAATCGGGTGTGTTTTTGCACTCTGATCCCAGCTGGAGCTCTGATGTGCTTCCATCAGGAAGTAGCACTGAAGGAGGACTGATTGCTTTTTTTAGGACACAACAGCCCAGGGCCTGGGCTGTCACAATATTGACGGCCTTCAGATTTTACAGCGCCTGGGTGTCAAAATGAGCATCTCCTATTTAACATCACTATTCAGACGTCCACGGATGGACCTCTGCAAATCACACTATCCAGCAAAATACACAGGATTTCTGCAAAGTGACATGTCTAGCAGCCTCCCTGCCCAGTTTAGGGACCATTCTTGCTGGTAAGGCTGTTCTGGGAAGCGATGGCCTTTACTCTGCAGGAGAACATCCTCCCTGGAATCAAGCTGTCCCTGTGATCTAACCACCTTATGGCACTCAGGTTAGATCACCAGCGTCTCCCTGCTGAGATACTGCTGCCCAGAGGGCGTCAGAATGCCCGGAGGGTGCCAGAATACCCAGAGGGTGCCAAGATGCCCAGCAGGTGCTGGGATGCCCAGGATACCCTTTACCTCCCTGTAGAGATTCTGGTGAAAGGCAAGCCCTGTCCTTCCTCCTTGGTTCTCCCACAGGGAATCTCTGCACAGGCCTTGCAGGGTTTAAGGGGCAGGTGTTGGGATGCCCACGGGGTGCTCGGGGGCCTGCCAGGTACTGGGGATACTCACAGGATACCAGGAGGCATGGGAGTTGCCAAGGATGTCTGCTGGGTTTTGGGGATGGCTCTGGGATGTCCACAGGGACTGGAATGACCACCGGGGCCCCGGATGTGCACTGAGGATTCCTGGTGGGTGCCAGGTGCCCGAGGGTACCGCGATGCCCGGGGGCTCGCAGGGGCTCAGGGGGTACCGCGATGTCCCCGCGGTGCCGGTGCCGGGCTGCGGCGGGGCTCTGGTGCCACCTCGTGGGCTGTCGCCTCCCGGCGCCTCCCGCCTGGCGCGGGGAGCGGCGGCACCGGCCCGTGGCTGCCCAGGGGCGGCTCCGCTCGGAGCCCCGGGGCTGCAGCCGGGCTCTGTCTGCCGGGCTGGGGGCTCCGCGCTCGGGTGCAGGTGACCCCTCCACCCCCTCTGCTCTGCTCTGCAGCCCCTCCTTGGCCAATCCTCCCAGCATTTCCCTCTTCTGCTGCCTTGCAGAGGCACAGAACCCCTGTGCCTTTCCTTCTGGGAAGAGCTGGTGCCTTCAAGGAAGGTCTTTCAGAGCAGCTCGTGTCACAGGGAATGCCTGCAGACCCTCCCACAGGGAGAGCTGAGGGTTTATCTTCATCATCACGCAGACAAACAGCTCAGCAGGAGTCCCCGTGTCCCCATTAACATCAGGGAGCAGAAACAGGAGCAAGCGATGCAGCATATGGCAATCCTTCATCCTGTCTCTGTGAGCCCAGAGAGCCTCCGGAGGCTGGGTGGGCAGGGAATGAGACGGTCTGTGAGATCCCTTCAATTCCAGCCATTCCAAGATCCTGCAGGAACCGTGATTACCCAGCCCTTCCCTCTCTGGCTGTGCTGCCTTGGCCAAACACTGCTGGCTCTCCTACAGATAACTCAGATAACTCAGCATCACCTTGCACATGAAAAACTCGATGTGAGCACGATCCTGTTCTCACCCTTTCCACAGAGACCAAGACCTCACAACCCTCCCAATGGGATTGGTCCAGGCTCAGCCTTGCCCTCCAGGATTTTTCTTCCCCATGGGTGACATCTGGTCCCCAGCCATCTCCAGGGGTCACCCTGGCTCCCAGCAGCAGTGTGCCAAGGCTGGGGCTGGATCAAGGGCAGGACAGCTCCTGTAAGCAGCAGGATGCCCCAACAACAATTGCCAGACTGCTGGAATCTCCTCTTCCCAAAGTCAGACTGGCCCTAAACTGCCTGGGAGTCTGAAACTGGAGGGTGGGGCTGCCTCTGCTGAGCCCCTTCCCACCTGCCCGGCCCTCTCCTCCCAGAGAAGCTCCCGCAGCTCCCACTGACCCCCTTCCTACCAGGGAGCGTGTCCTGAGAGGCCGTGACCTAGTTACAAACCCCAGATCACAGAGAGGAGAGGAGGTTAATCACCAGCAGTGCTGTGCGCCAGGCAGGGGACAAAAGAGGTCCTGGCTGGGTCCTGGCACCCGATCTCCTGCTTTTGGCTGAGGCTGCCATGGCCAAGCAGACATGGGTGAAACTGTTTGCCAGACTTGTTTGTTCTCTTTTCTCCAAGTCAGAGGAGTAGCGAAACACACCAGCCCTGCAAAAGCACGTGTTTATCTACTGCAGGTCAAAGCCAGGGTTCAAAGCCTTTTCCCCCTAACCATTGTTGAGAACCCAAAGAAGCTGTGAAGTAGCATCCTTTCATCCCTCCATCCCTTTCCCAGCCTCCTGAGACTGTCTGTGGAGAGGATCAGTCCTGCCACTGATGGGCCAAAAGGAATATGCCAGAGGAAAGACATATACATGTCTATTGGCATGTTATTCATATATATATATATATATAAACATTTCAGAGCACAGAGCAGAACCAGCCCCTCCAGGGCCTGTTTAGAGCGTGGGGCTGGGGTCTGCCCACCCTCCACAGGAGCCCTGCATTGCTATTTTGAAAGAGCAGCAGCTGGCAGGTTCCTGAATCTCAATGTCCTGCTCCAGAGGAAAGGCTGGAAGCACGCTGGCTTCTCAGGAGCTGCTGGTGAATTAAAACCGCTCCTGGCAGCATGAGAGGGAGCACTGGGGGATAGAAGCAGCAGGTGGCCAGCCTGGCAAATGCTGAGAATACCGAGTATGCCCAGAGAGCCCCATCCTGCTGGGAAGTTACAGCGACGACAAGAACCAGCCCGAGTGATGAAAAGGGAGGACATGAGGGAGAAGGAGATCAGAGCCCACAGCTGACTTTGCAGCTATGCCAGACTGCAGAGCCCTGCTGTCAGGTCATGGCCAGGAGAAAAGCATCACCCCCTTGGAAATGTGGGTCCCCACGGCTGAGCCAGAGGAAGGTGCTGAACAGGGATGTAAGCAGTGTCCAGCCTGGGAATTATATAATTACGTGAGTCTGAGAGAGAAACCTCTCGGATGGCGTCACGCAGGGAAGGATCCCGATGCCATCCGAATCCCGTGATGGCAGACCCTGCCTCAAAGCCGGGGCTGCAGACACCACAAGCGGCTTAATCCGCTGAGCACCGGGATAATGGGGCACGGCGGGGCCGGAGACACAGCACGGCGCAGCTGAGGAGCCCCTGAGCTGCGTGTGCGTGGCTTCATTCCCAAGCCCTGGCAGAGGGGGGGCCGAGCCGTGATTCATCTGCCTCCCACATGTCGCCCCTCGCTGCAAATCCTACCCGGAGATAATTGCTGTCTTCCTGAGTGGGTACTCCAACAGAGGGACCAGCGCTGCTGCGGGGCCGCAGCGACAGCTCGGGGCTCTTTGAAGATGCTGAGAGAGCTGATAAATATGCAAATCTAGGCTCACTGCTGTGGCTCTAATTTAATGGAGTTGTTGACCCTCTGCAGCTGTGTGGGAGCAGGAAGAGACAGACCCAGCTGAAACTGTGGAATGCGGCATCCCTGCTTGACTATTCCAGCCACGGGCCACCCTCTGCTCTGCCAGGCTGTTCTAATGGCTGGGAGTTGCTCTGAAAAGCCATTTCTGAACAGCAGAAAGCTGCTGGGTCATATTTCTGTTTTGATTCAATGAAAAAACTTAAAAGAGAGAGATAAGGGTGTAGCTTCAGGTCACTTTGCTCATGGCTGGAAGCTAAAGCAGGTCCGGAGCTGCCCTGGAAATGTCTCCAGTGGAGCAAAGCCAGCTCTGCCCCCTGCTCCAGGCTTCTTTCAGGGCTGCATCTGGTTCCCAATGATAATGATGATGCCAACATCACGCTCATGCCTGGGATAATCTCCCTTTTATTACACGTGTCCTGACAGGGACAAACATTGCTGGTTCTGCCTGTCCAGTTTCTTATGTAACAGCTCCCAGGGACCGAGAGCTGCATGGAGGAGAGATGTTTGGTTTTTGGAATAAGCTCCTTGGGCAAGAAACCTCAAGTCTGACTCCCCATCCTACAAGGAGTCAGCTGATTCCCCTTAGAAACTCCCCCCTGCTCAAGCCCAAGCAATGATCACGCCTGGCACAACCAGCAGCTTCCCCATCCTCCCCCAAAGAAAGCTCATCCACCCTGGGCAGGGCTGCCTTTGGCTTTCTCTGGGCTCCTGACACTTTTGGAGAGGTCTGGATGAGGCACAGGACAGTGCTCCCCTTCCTAAGTCCCCTGCTCTCCCTGCCCTGCCCGCCGAGCAGAGCAATCAGCTAAATGCTTTATCCCTCTGCAGCCAGTCACGCCGGGAAAAAAAAAAAAAGCCTGAAGTGATCCCTTTGCTGGCCCGTCACCTTAAAGCCTCTCACCTCTCCCTGTCTTTCATCGGACTTCTAAACTCCTTAGGATGTCATCACGTGCTCCATAAATAACAAATGTATATAAGCAGGGGCTGCGGACGATGCAGCAGACAGAGGAAGGGAGGCAAAACCCCAGATCCTCCCCTCCTGCCAGCGCTGAGACGGCACCCCCAGAGCCAGGCGGGCAGGGAGCAACGCGGGGCCCCCAGCTGGTAAGAGCCCACATTCCTGTCACATCCCGGGGGTATGACAGCCTTGGGGACAGCTGGTGGTCCCCTGGCCACTGTGACTTGCTCCTGTATCCCAGGATGGGGGGGTTTCCCCAGAGGGGTGGGAGGTTGGTGTATGGAGCTCAGCTTGCTGGGAAGTGGTTTTGGCACAGGGAAGGGTGTGACTCTCATCCCAGCCCCTGTCTCATTCCTACACTTCCAACATGTGCTCCCAAAACCCAGCTGTAGGGACTCCTCTCACTGAAAGGGTGTGGGAAGAGCTTGAGCTCTTTTACACGGAGTACTTGACTTTAAAACTGGGTGAATAACTCTGTACTATCAACTAATTTTAAAAAATCCAGCTCCAAACCCAGGCAGACAATTCATAACTCAGTAAAAGATGCTGCCAGGGGGGTACTGTGCACTCACCTGTGTATTTACATGTGAGCATCTCTCTGGCCCGTGGGAATGCTCTGATTTCTGGTGCACAAACACAAGTCAGGGCAGGAAAAATTTATGGAGCAAGCTCTTGGCTCACTGCTACGACACACAAACGTAGTGGGCTCATCTCAGGCAGGTCTGGCAAGGAGTCACAGCACAAAATTCAGCCTGGGGTGTGATTTGAACAAATGCAGGAGGCTTTGTTGGAGCATCAGAAGACAGATGAGCCACGGAAAGAGAATTTTCCTCGTCACTGTTTCTTATTTACTCTGGGACCTGGGCAGAGTTTTCTTCACCTCTGCAGGTTGGATGCTTCCCATGGTACCCCCATGGCTGTGCAGGGCCCGTGGTTGTCTCCAGGGACAGGGAGCACTGCTGGTTGCTCTGTGCCCTGCAGGTTCTATGCATCCCCCCCTCCCCAGAAGACCTTCGACTCTGCAGGGAGCTGAGAAGCAAAGCAAGAAGCTGATTTCCAGAAAACAAACATAAATATATCAGCCCTCCAGCTGTATAACTTGGGTTGCCAGGAATAATGTGCTGGAGGGGAAAAAATACAAGGAAAACAAGCAAGGAGCAACCTTTCTCCTTCCCTGGCTACTGCTCCAGGGTGTTGCTGGCTGGGGTCTCAGGCAATTTCTAAAAATATCTTGAGGGACCTGATCACCCTTTCCCAGTTTTCTCTAATGGGAATGGAGCAGCCACTTACACACGAGGGTTTGAACCCTTCAGCTCCATGGATGTCCCTGTAGAGACTTCCTTTGACTCAGTTGTTTCCAGCCTCCATATGCCCTGGGATAAAGACGTGCTCTTAGACAGTGAGCACTCAATGGTGGCTGTTGGAGAGCAAACACCCCTGAGGGAGCTGGGCTGGTGGAAGGTGTCCCTTGTCACAGGGGATGTGAACTAAATGACCTTTAACAGTCCTTTCCAACTCAAGCTATTCTGATTCCACAATCCAGCTCCGTAATTCCCATGGCAACTGAAATGCTGGCCCTGCCTGAGGCCATGTTCAGCTGACCTCTGTGCCCTGCCATCCCTGCACAGCCATCCCCAGGCCTGATCCAGCAGCGTGTCCCCAGCAGCATCTCCACAGCAGCATCCCCAGAGCTCGCCCCAGGCACTCAGCACCCCCAGGATCAAACCACCACTGCATTTTCTAGGTCCCCCGAGCTTACCCTCTTGCCTACTCTGGGATTTATTCATGCAGATGAGTCCCTAATCCAATTAGTAGGACGAGGAGTTCCAGAAGATTTGATAACAAGCTCTACAAACACTACACCCACCCCCTCAGCACCCCACTCTCCACTCCAGCTCACCCCTTTTTACTTCCCTCCTGCAGGAGCAGGAACCACCCATTCCCAACATGAGTTCAGGTGACTGGAATGAGCACTGGGGATGCTAAATAATTCCCCTGCCAAGGAAACCTCCTCTCCCTGATGGATCTGATCCCTTACCTACACACCCACAGCCAAACCAGCCATTCATTGAAAATAAATCCCAAGACCACCCTGTCTCACCTCAGACGGGATAAGACTGGCATTTCAAGCATCCAGCCGTCGGCATTTCGGGATGGAAAATTCCCAGCTTGCGCTGGTTGTGCCCCGTGCAGTGTTTGTGCTGGTAACGCTTTTGTTTCCATAAATCCTATTAGCTGGAGGCAAGCCTATAATTAGCAGGGAAAGCCGGCACCTCTGAAACAATAATCAAAAATGTCGTGGCTTTGCTCTGGCTTTGCTGGAAATTGCTGGAATATTGGTCTGAGTTTGGATGGATGGTTGGATGGATGGCTCTGACAGCCATTCCCACTGTTTCTCTCTGCAGAATGCATGTGCTTAGTGAAGTTATTCACTCAGTTTGGGGTTCTCTCTGGGTTTATTAACTCGGTTCACTCACACGTGAAAGCAGAAGCAGATTGAAGCTACAGGCGCTGATCCAGGCCAAGGGATTTGTCTGGGCTGTGCAGGATGGGTGCTGCCAGATGACCTGGGGTGCTGGTGACCTTGAGGGAACCCGTGTTGAAGGTGGAGTGTCCTGGCCTGGGCTGTGTCTGGTGGGATCATGCTGCCCAAAGCTCCTGGGGCAGGGGGCAAAGCCTGGGGCACCTCACCAGGGAGGACACCCAAGGCTTTCAGCCTCGGTCACCTGCTCAGTCTGGCCAGGGACCCACGTGGACATGTCCTAAGAGCCCACAGGGGTTAAGCTGTCACTCACCTGCTGGGTGAGTCCGAGAAGGGGGTGAATCCTGTCGGCTCGTGCTGTCTGGAGGTGGCTCTGGCTGCCTGATGTGTGTCCATCTCAGGGCACCTCCGTGGCCTGGCACTGACCTCTCACTCCAGCAGAGCTGTGCTGTTCCACAAACACCAGAGCAGCACAGGGAACTTGCACACAGATAGATGCTTATTTTACAGCTCTTGGCTTCCTGCAGCCACATCCCACCCTGCCTGTCCCCAGGGCAGCAGCTGGACTTGCCCCAGGGTTCTTCTGCCCGTCCCACTGCCTGGTGCTGCCATGGGCTGGGCGATGTTGGGCACACCCACACCTGCTCTCGCTCTAACAGCCCTGGCCCTTCTCCCTGCTCTGCCCCACCACCTGGATCACTGGGCTTTTGTCCCCCTGACCCCTGGGGGTTGCTCAGCTCACAGCTGGTGCCAGACTCCTGCGTTCCCCATCTCACAGGGAGGGCGGCCGGGGTCACTGCGGGCGGGTATTTGCTGTACACACACACACATCTATAGGAAAAGGGGGACAAGCAGCCTAATCCTGTCTGTGATCAACAGATCCGTCCGGTGCCTCTGGAGGAGCTTGTCTGGAATAAATAAGGGGTGTGGGAGCCGGCAGAGGCTGCCCCGAGCAGAGGGAGCGGTGGGAAGCCAGGCAGGAGGAGGAGGAAGAGGAGGAGGATGTCGGCGCTCAGCGCGTTGCCCTTCCTGAAGCCGGTGCACCTGCGGTCGCCGCGCAGCTCGCCCGGGGGCCAGCGGCGGCACACGCTGCCCGCCAGCGAGTTCCGCTGCCTCAGCCCCGAGGACGCCGTCAGCGTGTTCGAGATCGAGCGCGAAGGTAAGGGGTGCCTGGTGGCATCAGCTGCATCCCTTGGCCTCTGTTCCCATCTCTGGTCTCTTGTGCTCCTCATAATGGCAAATTCCCCTGCGTGTGCCCGCCTGGGAGGGATGCAGTGGCTGTGATTGTGGCCCGGCCCCCATGGACTCCTCAGCCAGGTGGAACTGGGGTTAATGAGCTGGAGAACCACGGCCCCAGCTCACCCTGGGTGGGGATGGTGGGAAGTGATGCTGAGTAGAACCTGGTGAGTGAGGAGCAGCTCTTCCAAAAACAGCCCTGTGAGAGCCAGTGGGTAGAACAGGAGAGGGGGAAGTGGGAGGAAGGACACCACGCTCTGCCTCCCACTGCTCAGTGGCACTTTGAGATGCCACCCTGGCACCCTTCCCCTGTTCCTCAGCCCCAGCTTCCCTCACCCAGCCCATTTCTCCCTCCTCTCCATGGGCAGGGGCGGCTGGGGAGATGCCGGGAGGGAGGGTTCAATTCAGCACCCGCTGCTGTAGCTCTGGAATCAGCAGTTGGGAGCTGGTTACTGGGCCATGGGGAACTGCCTTTGGAGGAGCAGAACTGCTCCCTGGAACCCTCTGTGTCCCTCAGAACTCCTTCAGACCTAGCAGGCAGCAGGACATGTGTCATCTCTCCCCCTCACATCCCACGTTTCCTCCCCTACATCAGTGCTGGGAGTTTTTCTGGGTCGGGTGTGCTTTGTCTCTCTCACTGTGCTCACCACTGTCCCCTTCCAGCCTTTACATCAGTCTCTGGGGACTGTCCCCTGCACCTGGATGAGATCCGCCACTTTCTGAACCTGTGCCCAGAGCTGTCCCTCGGCTGGTTTGAGGAAGGGCGGCTCGTGGCGTTCATCATCGGCTCCCTGTGGGACCAGGAGAGGCTCAGCCAGGTAGGACCCAGTCCTTCCCACCCCGTGCACTGGGAGAGGCACTGCCACAGCCTGGGGACCAGGAGAAGCTCCCTGGGGCCCTGAGGCTGCTCCCCGTCTTCTCCCAGGACTAACCGCTACAGGGCTGCTCTGGTGGAAAAGAACCTTCTCATTAATTAATTTTAATGGTGCTGTTAAAAAAATATGCCAAGTAATTTCCCTCAACATTAATTTTAAAATTAAAAACCCTCCGAGGATGGTGGGGGGAGGTGAACAGGGGTGGCATTGGGACCCTTCTGTCTTTGGGGAGGATGTGGACCCTGGTTCTTTGGGATGGGGAATAAGATAGAAACAGGATGGGACCCCCTGGCCCCGCTAACCCCTGTCCCCCTCCACAGGCAGCGCTGACCCTGCACAAGCCACAGGGCTCGGCCGTGCACATCCACGTACTGGCCGTGCACCGCACCTTCCGCCAGCAGGGCAAGGGCTCCATCCTGATGTGGCGGTACCTGCAGTACCTGCGCTGCCTGCCCTTCGCCCGCCGCGCCCTGCTCATGTGTGAGGACTTCCTCGTGCCCTTCTACCAGAAGTGCGGCTTCGAGGCGCTGGGGCCCTGCGAGGTGACGGTGGGGGACCTGGCCTTCGTGGAGATGCAGCACCCGGTGCGGGGACACGCCTTCATGCGCAGGAACAGCGGCTGCTGAGCCCCCTCTGCTCCCGCCTGCCTGGGGCACGAGAGGCTGCAGCCCCTCTCCATCCCCACCACTGTGATCCCCCCTCCTCAGCTGGCCCTGGCTACAGCTCCTCCTTCTGCCACATCTGCCTTACAGCCACATCAACCTGGCTCCATCCCATCCCTGCAGGGCTGGGCACAGAAATTCCTGCCTGGTCCTGCTGGAAGCACCAACTGCCTGGGCTCTGCTTTAGCCAGGGCTGCAGGGCCATGAGCCCCCTGGGCTGGAAAGGCTTTGCCCTGGGAATGGCTCTGCTGGTTTGAGGGCACTTCCACGCACCATAGTTTGCTGAGACACCCAGCAGAGCCCCTGCAAACACGTGCCCCAGCCTGGCACCTCCTCCCACCATCACCACCACGAGTGGAGCACACCACGGCCAAGCCCGCCCTGAGCAGCCCCCAGACCCGGCACGGGCCCTGGCAGCCACCCCCCTGCCCACTGACATCTTTGCAGACCCCTTGGAGCACATTCCCAGCCCACAGCCACCCTCAGCTGCACTTGCAGAGCCTCCCCAGGGAACCAGTCCAAACCATTTGGTCCTCCTGGTCCCAGACCCACAACCGGCCCAGGACACGTCTTCTGCAAACAACTCAGGCTGTCGGAAAGCAGCAAATAAAGATGTGGTGATTTTCTACACAGCCCGTGTGTGTTCCTGCCCTGCTTTGACCATGACCTCACCATGATGGCCGGAGGGAGGGCACCAGCTGGCATGAGGGGAGCAACCCATCACACCTTGGGGCACCTCAGCCTCAAGGGAGAAGGGGCAAATCCAGCCTCAGGGCACTCAGTAAGGGTGGGATAAAGGCAGGGGTAACTGCCCTCAGGCAGGATCAGGAGGTTCCATGGATCCAGGTGTTTGGCTTCTCCTCCTGTTAGAGACCCTCCCAACCCTGTCCCCTCTCAGGGAGGGGTTTGAAGGGCACATCAGGGCACCAGCTCCAGCTTGTCCTCCCTCCCTGCCACACCAACCACCACCAAAACAACCAGAACCCCCCAAAAGTGCCGCATCCCTGCGCCTGAGAAGGCAGAAGAGGCCTCGTGCGTCTCATTAAATACAGGTAGAAATTTATTGGGGGGGGGAAAACCCACAGCTTTTAAAAAAAGTATCAAAAAGAGACAAATGAGGTGAAGTGTCTGTCTTTGGCTGGAGCAGCAGCTGGAGGGACAGAGTGGGGCTGAAAACTGGCCCAGGGTGGAGGGAGGGACGCAGGGACGGATGCAGCTGCTCCTAGGCTCACTCAGCAAGTGGCTGTGGAGAGGGAGCCAAGCTCTCAGCCCTTGAATATTCATCCCAGGACATCCTGGCTGGGGGATTCCCACCTGCCCTCAGGTCCAAAGCAACACGTCTCAGGGGAGAGACAGCCCGGCACCAGCCTGGGTCCAAACCAGCCCAGAGGAGTCACCCGGACCCCAGGAAGGACCTGCCTTCGTGCCATGGCTGGTGGGAGGGAGGAGGAGATGCTGAGGAGAGCAGCCCAGGGCTGGGGCAGGGGGGAGTGTGCAGCCTCGGGCAGGGAAGAGGGAAGGTGACTGCCCTGCCCTGCACTTCCCCATCTGACCAGCACCACTGGAGGAAGGGAGGGCTACCTGGGTTTCCATGCTTTGAAAAACAGAAGGGGAAACAGCAGGGACTCAAGGCAGAAGGTGGGAGCACTGACACCTTCTTGAGAGGTCTGTGGGCTCCAGAAGCAGCCACATGAGCTCCCTCAGGAGCCCCGCTCCTGTCTGCCTCCCACCATGGCACTACAAACATGGTCCTTGCCGCTCCTGCCCTTCCAAAAAGAGAATTTCACTGAAATAAGGGAAAGAAAAGCCCCCTGTCCCAAGTCCTGCCTCTCCATCCAGTGAGGAGCCAGGTGGGAAGGCACAAGCCTCCCTGGGGGCCTCAGGGGGAACAGGACTGAAAAATATCTTCGAAGCTCAGCTCTGAACATCTGGGAGCCATGACAGAGGCTCCGGGGAACCCAAAACAGGGAAACCCTGGGCCTGAAGAGCTGTGGATAAAAAAAAGTGCCCCTGCAAAAAGGGGGTTTTGTTCACAGTATGAGCTGCAGCGCCTCGGGGCACTGAGGTGGGACGGGGCGCCAGGCAGGCAGGAGCACAGGCTGGAGACTTCAGCAGCTTCAGCCCAGGACTGGGAGTCCAGCCTGGCCATGGATACACTAAAATCCCGCTTCCTTCAGCCCTTTCCCCACGCAGGCAGCAGCTGGAGTCAGTCCCCAAACCAGTTATGGCTTTCCAGCATCAGGAGGGAGCCCCAGAGGGGTTCCAGGCAGGGCTGGCTCAGCCCTGCATCCCCAGCATTGAGCAGGGGGTACCCCAAACCCACCATCCCTGAGGATGGAGCCATGCCCAGGATCTCTGCCCCATCCTGGAGCAGCCACCACCACCTCCCACAGGCTGGGGAGGACCCGCCCCATGGAAAACATCCCATCCCAGCCCCGTCCCCGCCGGCGGGGTCAGTGCAGGACCTGCTCCAGCTCGTACTTCTCGCAGAACTTGCTGGTGAAGGGCAGGCAGGTGAGGTACTCCACCCAGCGCCAGTTCACGGGGTACACGTAGAGCCACACCACCAGCGAGGCGAAGAGCCCCACGAAGACCAGCAGGGACACGATGATCATGGCCCGCTTGCGGTACTTGTCCACCGTGCCGAAGGTGATGTAGGGCAGGAAGGCGAAGGACAGCAGGAGGCCACTGAGGAAGCCGAAGAGGTGAGCGATGTTGTCGATCCAGGGCAAGAGGCCGCAGACGAAGAGGAAGAGGACGATGCCAAAGAGGTTGAGGAAGGCTTTCCAGGGTTTCTCCAGCACTTGCCAGCTCTGGAAGAGCTCCACAAAGAGGCAGGCCAGCAAGCCAAACTGGGAGCCAGCAGGGCCCACCTGCAGGGATGGGTGAAATCAGGGTGGGACAGTGTGTCACCCCAGACACACCCCATGTCCCCAGGGACCATCTCCTTCCCTGTGCAGGATCCTGTGTGGGGCTCAGGGGTGGGAGCCCCAGCACGGGAGGATGAGGAGGGGAGCACAGCGGTGCTGTTCTGGCAGAGCTGATACTTTCTGTGACTCAGCAGCCAGACAGCATCACCCCCTCCCAGACCACAGCCCCATCCTGGCTCACGCCTGGGGGGATTAGGGCCCTTGGCATGATCTCATTTAAAGCCTGACAGGGTTTGGCTGGCAGCAGATTAGCCATCTGCCTGCCCGGGACCCCGCACGCGCACGGACACGTGGTGACATGTGACACACACGGCATGTGACAACACCACACGTGGGGCAGGGACACCCCCTCCCTCTCTCCCTGCAGCAAAGCCTGCCAGGGGGTGAGAATCTGTGCTCCAGCCCCTTCCCCAAACCTCTGCCAGGATGGGGATGGAGAGGGGTGTCCTTTGGTCCCTGGGGAGCTGCTGGATTTGGGACAGAGCGCCCCAGCCCTCACCTCTGCCCTGTAGGGCAGGAAGATGGCACTGGCCAGGTTGCCCGTGATGCCGCTGAGGATGAAGATGATGGAGATGCGGTGCCAGCCTGCCAGCTTCTCCAGGTCCCGCAGCACCGTCATCTGGAACGTCACCGACACCAGGCAGTGGATGATGCTGGGGGAGAGACCCTGTGTTAGAGAGCCCTGCCCAGCCCTCCCACCCCCTGCCCCAGGGCACGAGACAGCTCACAAACACCCTCCACTGATGGCTCGTGTCACTGTGGTCTGGGGGTGTCCTTCCCTCTTCTGTCCCACCCCATCCCAATGGACACTGCAGTGCCCAGTTCCCCCATCCCTGGGGACGTGGGGGCTGCGGCTCACCCGGCGTGCAGGAACAGGGACAGCCACAGGCGGTAGAACTGGTCAGGGACCTCCGGGTTGAGGAAAGGCAGGAGCCCACAGACCTCGTCCAGGCAGTGCACCTGCAAAGGCAGCAGGGTTGTCCCCAGGGCACAGGGAGCAAAGGATGGGTCACAGGGATGGGTTGCCAACGATGCCATGAGCCAGCTGTGAGGGGACTCTGGATGGTGTGGGGCACCCACACTGCCCTGGTGCTGGGAAAGGTGCCTCCTGCCCCACACCAGCACGGTGGGCACAGCAGCAGGAGCCCAGCCGAGAGCTGGGCAAGGCCCTGCACTTCACATGGCCCCTGCTCACACCCATCCCAATCACGTCCCATTCCTGGCAGGACACTCTAAAGCCCTTTGGCATCAGCATGGCTGCTAGCATGGCATCCCACATGCCCTGCCGTGCCTCCCTGGCCCTGCTCACCTGTGAGCAGAGCGTTGCCTCCTCGTGGAAGTAGCCGTGCATGAAGTCGCAGTACTCCCGCGTGGTGATCTCGCAGCTGGCAGGGGGCAGGAGGGGGCTCGCTGGGGGCAGGCCACTCAGGGCTCCCCTGAGCATCCCCCTCTGCTCCCTGCCTGCTGACACTGTGCTTCCCACCCCTCAAGGCTCCGTAACCTCCCTCTGCCCCCAGGCACAGCTCTGGACGCTGATGAGACAACATGAGGCAGGAGGGCAGAGGGGAGGGAGAACCAAGCCAGGTGCCCCCTTTGTCAGAACCGACCTGCCCTTGGTGCCGATGCAGCAGGGCCTGCCCTTGATCTGGCAGTCCAGGTGGGCAAAGCCCGTGTGGTTGGTTTTGGTTTCGTAGGTGCAGATCTAGAAACAAGAGGGAGAGCAGCCCTGGTCAGGGTCTGGCCCCAGGCTGTCCCTGCAGCCCCTGCCCGGCTCATTGCCACTGCCACCATGGAGTCACCAGCTGATGGTGGCACTGGGCTCTTACCGGCCACCTGGTGATGTCATCCGGCCACACATGGGGTGGGTTAGATGCTGGCTCCTCACAGGTCCTGGTGGGACGAGGGGGTGAGTCAGGTGGGTCCCCCCAACATCCCTCCTGCAGACCAGTCACCCCCTCAGGCACAGACAGCTCTGGGACCTGCCCCAATCCTGCCCACCCGTGGGTGTCCCATCACACCCCACAGCGGCTCCTTCTGCAGGTGAACTCTGCAGAACTCAGAGCTGTTGGACAGCCCCACCAAAGCCCATGGATGTTCCCATCACAGCAGGACAGGGACAAGCACAACACAACAGCATCACCTGCCTCAGTTTCCCCACTGATTCCCTCTTAATCACTCTCCTATGGTGTGCAAAAGCCCCCATCCCCTTGGACAAGAGGATTCAAAGCATCCAAGCTGGAAAGGCAGCCCCCTCTGCTGTGTCCCACACACAGCTGGGTGACCAGGCCACCTCCACCCAGCTGCCACTCCTACCTGGGGTCCTGGTGACACACAGCCCCCGAGGTCCGCTTCTCTCCCGAGCCCATGGCCGGTGCGTTGCTGCCCGGCCACTTGATGAACGTTGCCAGCGTCTCCTGCAGGGAGCACGGAGAGACTGAGGATGCGGCAGGGAATGCGCGGCTCTGACCCCACATGCACCCTTCCCTGGTGCAGTGCAGGGCTGGGATGGTTTCCCCCAGGGATCCCCAGCCCTTCCCGGGCCCATGGCAGGGGCACGCACCGAGCAGTCCTGGGGCAGGGTCTGGATGCAGCCTGAGTTGTCGTTCTGGACGCAGCAGCCGGAGCCGCGCTCCCGGTCCCGCTCGCGCTGGATGAGCTGCTCCACCTGCTGATCCTTCCGGATGCAGGGGGAGAACTTGGCTCCCAGGTGGATCAGGTCGATCTGGGAGGGAGATGCCAGTGAAGGGGACACTTTGTCTGTGCACCTCCTTTCCCTCCAGCCATCCCCAGGGAGAGCTCAGCAGGGGCAGGGGATCTCCACAGGCAGTGACAAAGGTCTCTGTCATCCCAGTGGAGGGAAGGCAGGTGGGAAGGGGATGGAGTCTCTTCGGACCATGCCACTGTGATGCCACATGTCCCAGTGGGATGGGGGCCCAGGGGCCCAGGACAGCAGGCTGGAGTGAGGTGGTCAAGCTCTGCCCCTCTGAGGCAAGGAGCACCTCAGAGAACCCCCTCAGCTCAGGGCAGGGGGCGCAGAGGGCAGAACCTGAGACCAGGGGCCAAGGGTCTGGCAGAGTCCTTACCGAGCTGGGCCCGATCCAGAAGTTTTCCTGCTGGATGTACTTGACACTCTCATAGACACCCTTGTTCCTCAACACCTGCCGAGAGAGGCCAGGGTCAGCTCCCACCGAGGGGTTGGTGGGGTGCGAGTGCACCCCTGTCTCCCTCCACTCAAGAAGGGCTGAGCAGCCCCTTCATCCGAGGGGAAAGGTGCTGGGTCACACCAGCAAGGCAGGAGAGGGAAACAGCTCTACTCCTACCACTGCAACACGGTGCTGCTTGTCCCCCTGCCCATTTCATGGAGCCTCTCAAACAGCAAGAGTCCCCCAAGATGCTCCCAATTCCCACAGGGAGCAGGACACCACAGGACACTGGAGGTCACAGTCCCCCCAGAAAGACGGCTCTTAAACTTACTAACTCTGTCGTCACGTGCTGGGCGAAGCCGATGGGGGCAATGCCGTAGGTGCCGATGACCAGCAGGGTGATGAGGATGTGGACAAAGGTGATCCAGTACGTGAAATATGGCCTGGAGGGGACAGGAGCCAAAATTGGAGCAGCTCAAGGACGGCTGGGCAAAGGGACACTGCAGCCTCCCGAGACCTGATCCCAGAGCATTGAGGGGGACACACGTCTGTGTCAGGTGTCCCGTGCCATCGGGTGCCCTCACCGGTGGCTGTCGGTGATCTCCAGCTGGGACTGCACGATGCTGCTCAGGCTGCGCCGGTACGTTCTGTTCAGCCACTTGCCCACCACCCCCAGCCCGTAGTAGCGTTTCTTGCGGTCGAAGGCGAAGTGCTTCACTTTGGAAGCGATGCGCCTGCCCCGCCGCGGAGCCGGGCCCGCGGCGCCGGACACTGAAGTGAGCCGGACACCCTCCCGCCTGCGGAGAGAGGAGGAACCCGTCACAGCTGCCAAAAAGGACCAGCTGAGAAACACCCCACGGCCACAGCCTGGAGGATGCCCTGAGATGAGGCTCTGAGCACCTCCTGGCTCCATTCTCCCAGGAGCATGATGGAAGTGCCCTGTGCCCGTGGCAGGGATGGCTGGGGACACTGTCCTGCCTGCAGCGGGGCACCTGGGCAGCCTCGGGGGCAACAGCTGCTGAGGACTGGTACTCACGGGGTGGGCTGCTCCACCTCGGGGGACACCCTGGCGTCCTCCCCCACCTGGTGCATGCGCAAGTACGTGGCTGATAGAGGCGGAGACTCAAAGACGTCATCAGGCATGGAGTACGTCTCGTCGTGCATGTCCATCTGCACAGAGGATGGATACGTGTCCTTGGATATGTGTGATGGGTCAGAAGCCTCCCCCTCACTGAGCACCCCCTGGCCAGGGAGAGAAGGTGATCCCCAATGCCACCACTAGCCCATCACAGGGTGTGAAATGTGCCCACAACGGTGACATCATTCCCTGTCACGCCCAAGGGCCATCACCGAGACTTGGCCACAGCAGCCACCGGTGCCTCTGTCACTACTGGGTGAAGTGCCAACACAGGGGTCCTTGTGAGAGCCCTGCTCCACACCCAGCCCCCTGTGCAGGGCACCGGGACACGCCCCGGCTCTGGCAGCCAGCATGGAATGTCGCTTGCCTTACTGAAGAAGGACGAGTCCAGGGTATCAGCAGCATCCACCATGTCCTCGTCCATGAAGCTGGGGTACAGGAAACTCCTCTTGCTCCTTCGCTTGGGAGCCAGCGGCTCCAGGACAGAGCGTCCCTTTGGCAGGGCAAGGAAACGAAAGTGAGCCATCAGAAGCCCCTCAGTTCTTGGAGCACTGAGGGTTTCTCAGAGCGTCCCTCTCCAAAGCCAGGTGGCAAGGATTAAATCCCAATCAGCCACTATAACCCCTTGTGTGGGGAGGAACTGGCAGCAGATGCTGCCTTTAGCTCCTCAGAATCCACACTGGACCACGGCTACATCAGTCAGCATGACAAGTGACCTCTGAATTCATCTGCTCTCATATCCACAAACCTATCCCCAAGGTTTGCCCAGGGCTCCTCAGGAGCAAGAAAACTGCTCGAGAGGTTTCCTTGCCCCTCAGCAATAGAACCCAGAAGTTGGTTTTTTTTCTCAGATTGTCCAATTTTCACCAAAACTTCTTCTTTTAAGCAGAGCTCAGGTTAAAAACACCAATCCCCCCCTCAAACCTGCCCTGGAGAGATGGCAGTCTCCATGCAAAGCAAAAAGCCAAGAAACAAAGATGATGGGTGAAGGACAGAACTGAAACTCGGCTTAGGAAGAAGATGATCCCCCTCACACTCGCAAAACTCACACGGAGAAGGGCTGCAGCCGCCTTGAAGCTCATGTGGGCGACAGACTCCCTCTTCCTGCGCGGCAGGCGGCCATAGCCCGAGCGGATGCTGTTGAAGGACGCCAAGGAGACAACGCCGGGGGTGAGCGGGGGCAGGACGTGGTGGGGCGTGTGGGGACGGTCGGTCTCATCGGGGTGGCGGAAGGGACGGCCCCTGGCCAGTGGGTCCACAATCTGGGGGAGGGAAGAGGTGTGAGCGCTGGGAGGGCAAAGCTGGGAGCGGGACCCTCCATCCCGAGCTGTACCTTGGGCATCTTGGCAGGTTTGGGTGACTCGGTGGCCTGGAAGGAGGGCACCTCCTGGCTGGGCAGCTCCATGTCGCGGTAGGCGGGTTTCAGCTTGCCGTACCTCATGCTGCAGTGCTGCAGGCTCTTGCGCTGCCACTGCTGCCGCTTCCCCTCCCAGTCGCTGCTGACGCCGAACCACTGCGCAGTGCCCCTGGACACACACACCTGTCACACAGCTGGCTACCGACTCCATTGTCACCATTCCACCCAGCCATCCCCTCTGGCAGGCGGCTGGGGTGTCTCAGCCCAGCCTGCAGCAGGGTGGTTTCAATCCAGCTATGGGTCAAACGGAAGTGGAGGAAAGTGATTCTTGCATTCCCTTCTGAGACACAGCTCCCCAACCCCACCCCAGGTCCTCTGCCAGTGCCCACAGTGTCCTGACACGGCCCCCTTGAGTGACCCAGCCACGGCTGGAGCCCACCCCGCCCTCACTTGCGGATGCTCTGGGACAGGGAAGTCTGCCGGCGGAAGCCAGGCCGGCGCTCCGGGCGGGGCTCCTGCAGGCTCTTGCTCTTGCGGTAGATGGGCACCTTGGAGGGCTGGAAGGCAGAGCAGGGCATTAGGGACAGGATGGCACCTGGCAGGCCCCCAAGCCCAGCGTGGCACGGACACAGCTGCATCACTCACCTCCTTGTGGACACCATCCTCCTCCGCCTCCCGGGGCGGGATGACGATGGAGAGGTTGGGGGGCTTCTTGCTCTGCAGGCGGCTGCTGCTGGAGTGGCTGCCCCCGTTCTTGTCCCCGGCTGACATCTTGGGCCCGTGGTGGTCAGCAGGCTGGCAGAGTGCAGGGGGTCAGCCAGAGGGTGAGAAATATTCCCCCAGGAGCTTGTGTGTGAGGAAAGGCTGATGGGGCCTCACCAGTGGGACATCACCTGGCTGTGCTGGTGAGGCCTTGCCATCGTGACCCCAGCTGCTGCATCCCCAAAACCCACATTCCATCCCTGAATTGGGGTGGACAGGAAGGCTTACGTTAACCACCTACTCCCAGTCCCCTGGGGTCACCAACACCACCCCTTCACCCGCTGGGATTAGGGCAGGGATGGCACGAGTGACCAAGTCAGAGCATCCTTGTCACCCCAGCACACGCCTGTGGGACATCCAGGTTTCAGACCCTGCCAGGATGAGCCTGGCCATGTGCCTTGGAAATATGGGGGATGAAAACAACTGATCCACATCCCCACATGCACCACAGCTCCCACATGGACCTGCCACATGTTGGGGTGCCCCAGGGGAGGGGAGATGCAGGACATTCCCCTCTAGCACGTGTATGCACATAACCAGGCTGGGAGACTAAATCCTCCCTGGCACCACGTGCAAGGAGGGGAAGCTTAACAGTCAAGAGGTGGTTAATTCCTCAAGAAATCCCCTCCCAAGGGTCCTTGCAGCCGACTCTACCAGGCAGGACTTTGCAGGAAAAGTAATTCCATCCGAGGGCAGGAGAACAAGTCCCAGATCCTATTAGAGACTATGAGGGCAATCAAAAGGGAGGCACAGCCCTCTCTGACCTCTTCCCATCCTCCTTGGCCATGTGCCAGTGCCCAGGGGACTCACACAGGTCTCATGAACATCTCTTGTCCCCCAGGACAGCCATGATCATGGGAATGGTGTCACCTGCCACGTTTGCACAGTGCCACCAGCTGCAAAATGCCAGCTCGATCCACAGGCCTGGCTCCTCTCCCTGCCCAAGATCCCAATGACCAGACTCCTACAGCTCTGCTCTCCTTAGGCAACATCACTTGAGCAACCAGAGGAGTGGCTGAGATCCCACCAGCCCCCTCTGCAACAGGATCCCACTGGTGGCCCATTCCCAAAGCAAGAGTCAGGGACAGGGACACTTCTGCAGCTCCCCCAGCACTTGGAGTCCTGAACACCACCCTCCCCTTAGACCCCAGCACAAGCAAAGCCTGGCTTTAGGAGCATGGGGTGCCCAAGGGATCAGCCTCATGGGGATGCAGGAGTCCAGAACCAGCTCCCCAAGGATGGGAAAGCCTGGAGTCGGCAGCATGAGCTGGAATTGCTGCCCTCCATCAGCTCCTGGGCCATGTGATAAATTCTGCTCCTGCATTAAAACAGATGCTGGGCTCCCTCTCCAGCACCAAAGCAGGCAGCAATCAAATCCCAAATTTCCCCTGGGGGCTCAGCCAGTGCTGGTCCCCATGAGGGTCTCCTTACCTCATAAGAGTGACAGGGATCCTGCGCAGTGACGGCAAACACCCACGGCAGATTTCCTCTGCCTCCGTCCTTCACGCACGGGAGCCCCGGGACACGGCCGAATTCCTCCTGCGGGGAGAGGCTGCGATGAAAAACCATGCATGGGAAAGCAGGCAAGGGCTGCAGGAGAATCCCGGGAGAGGGAGAGCTGAGCTCAGTGCTCCCTGTACCTTGGGGACAGGGCTGCAGGACAGCAGGGACAGGGATCAGCCAGTGGCACAGGGCAGCAGGAGGAGGAAAAGCCCCCATTTACAGCAATGTTCCATGTCAGGGAACAGCATGGGGCAGGCACGGAGCTCTCCCCTGCTGCTGCCAGGCAAAGCTCGCGGGAAGCGAGACACCCAGGAAGAGCAGGCGCGGAACGTGAGTGCCTCGCTGGGTATTTCTGAGCTGCTCAACTGGGACAGTGCCAGCCCCAGCAAGCAAAACTTTCCGTCCTACTGGTGAGCTGGAGACTCTGTTTGTTTTCCTCCCAGGGCAGCCAGCAATGAGCCTGAGATGCCAGCTGCTCTGGAGAGCTGGGAATGGGAACACGCTGGGGTCAGAGCAATCCCTGGGGCACCTTCAACCTTCTCCAGCTCTGGGGAATGGCTCTAAGCGGTGAGAGCCAGAACAGCCAGAAGCACAGAAATTGGAGCCAAACTCTTACACAGCCCCACTCTCACACCCCCATCCCAAAATCCCATCCCCAAGTGCTCCCATCACACCCAGACAACCCTAGATCGCTGTGCTTCCCAGCAGAGCAGGTTTGCAGCATGTTTAAAATCCTGGTCTCGCTTCCCACACGGGGTGGAGGGCTGGACTCAGTCCTGGGGGAGCTGGCACAGCCCGGCAGGCACCTGCTGTCCAGTCACGGTCACGCGGCCGGAGTGCTCGTCACAGCTCTGTGCATCGGCACATTTGGCACTGAGCGGGAGGGGGCAGAGGGCAGCGGCCCCCAAGGGCTCAAGGCTCCTTTGCCACACAGGCTGGAGGCAGCAGCCAGCCCCTGAGTGCAGATCCTGAGCCACCCAGAAGCCTTATCCCGTGCCAGGCGGAGAAATCCCCAGCGGACGGTGCTGGGAAGGTGTTCTCCAGCTCACCACGTGCTTGCTGCTGGCGCCCAAGCCCTCTGGAGCTGGCGAGCTCAGCGTGGGGATGGGCCAGACAGCGCCTCCATCCAGACACAGCCTGCCACGAGCTTGGCCCTCTTGATGCCCTACGGTGCCAGGTCCCTGTCACCCCCCCAGCCCCGGCATGGAGAGTCGTGTCACCGGGAGCACGGCTCCCTGCCCCGCAGCCCTGGCATCAGGGCACAGCTCAGCTGCAGGTCCCCAGGGAGCCTCAGCCCACTCCCTGGACACTCAGGGTGGATGTGGTGGCTCTGTCCTGGGGACAGAAAAGGGAAGTGAGAGGCGACATGCGGAGCTGACGCGGGGGAATGGCTGAGAGAATGCCCTGTTGCAGGGACAAGGGAGGTGACAGCCACAAAGGGTGACAGGAATGGGACTTGGCAGCCACAGGCATGTCCTGAGCTTGGTAGGAGCTGTGCTTCGGGCTGGAAGAAGGGTCCTGGGAGCAGCATGGTGTCCCTTCAGGCTGAAAAAGATCTCCGTGCACCGGGGATGCTGCCACTGCTGACCCACAGGGAGCGATAAATGGGCAGGGCGTGGAGGGAGGATCACCTGGTCTGGCTGATAAGAAGAGAACCTCCACTATCACCATCTCCCCTCCCAGAGCTCTTGACCCCTGCAGGTCACCAAAGGCTGACACCCAGCAGCGAGGGACACAGCCTGTGCTCCAGCAGCAGCAGGGGGTGAAGGTCCCACCCTCTCCCAAGAGGGCAGAAGTGTTGGGGTCACTGGGGAGCGATTGGGACAAGGTTTGAGCGTTCAACCAGAAAACGCACAAGGAAGGTGACCAGGGCTGGCTCCCAGCCCCAGGGTGAATCACAACAAGCACTGACCCGAGGAAGCACACCCAAGGAAGAAAGTGATGGAAAAAGTGATGTGGTTCGTGCAAGGCGTCGCTGCAGGACATGCTGGGATGGTCCAAGCAACACAAAGGGACCATCAGCAAGGCCAAGTGAGCAGAACTGGGACAGCCAAGCACAACCACTGCACGGGACAGCAGAGACAACCCTGCAGAGCAGCCCTGGTTAGAGCGGGTGTGTGCAGTGGGTTCAGATGCTTGGAGAAGGATCGGGATCTCTCTCCACAAGCTTGTTGGCACTGCGGGAAGGGACATTACTGGAATAACAGTGTCTCAGGCTGGCACAGTTCAGCCGGAGGAGAAAGCAGCTCTGAGCCACCCAAGGGTGTGTGGCAGGGACTGGGACCCTCACGAGCACGCATCATACCCATCACCCTGAGCACGATGACCCCCACCTCTTCCTCTCCATGTCCACAGGGCAGTGAGAGAGAGGCCAGCAATACCACAGAGCCCCCAGACACCCCCGCAGCCCCCGCTGGCACCCAGGAGCCTATCAGGCAGAGCTGCTGCTGCCGCCCATAAATGATTCACGAGCACGTTAAAGACCTTGCAAGGCTGGAGCCGCGCTAAAAGGTGCTCCCGGTTATTAAGAGCTCTGGATGGGGAACTCAATTGGTGCAACTGCTCTGAGCATCGAGCTCCTGTGGACTCACACCCGAGCAGAGCACCCTGAGCGGTGACCCAGCACCTTTCCCCCTTCTGCTCCACTTCCAAAAGCTTTTTACCATTTTCCAGTCTTAAGTTTCATAGCTGGAGAGAAGCAGCTGAGCACAAACGGCTTTTGAAATAAAAATGTATTATTGGGAAAAAAATAAAGGAAAACACTCCATTTTCCCCCCACGTGTCCGAACCCTGTCACAACGGAACTGGATGGCAAAACTGCAAGACGCAGAGTTTCACTCTGAGTCTGGAGAGAGGCCCTCTGTGCTCCAGAGGGTGTGTTGGCTGCCCTCTCCCTCATCACTGAGCCCCACGGTCAGCATGGACACCCACAGGGGCTTAAATCTGCATCCCCGTGATGGCTGGGGAAGGAGCATGGGGAACGGACGAGTGCCGGTCCCCAGGGCGTGCAGGCAGCCAGCACACACCTCACCCACGCCACCATTAGAACATCCTCTTCCATTTTCCACTGTCGGGAAGGACATTGGGCAATGGCAGCAGGTTTGCTGAGCCCGGGCGAGCATTGAACACGGCACGCCCCGGGAGGAAGGAAAGCGGCCGGGGAGATAGAGCGTGCCGGGCGGGGGGGCTGTGCTGGACGCGCCGATAAAGGCGAGCCCTGCCCGCGGGGAGGGACACGGGGACACGGAGGGACACTCGCACCACCGCACACGGCAGCCTGGGCTGGGCTTCCCCCTGCGAGCGCTGGAAAGCCGGGAATGTGGCTCTGGGTGACGCCATCCCTGTCGCCGTGGAGAGGGAAGGATTCGCCTGCGATGCCTGGGAGCGGGTGGAAAGAGCCATGTGGAGGGTTTCCCACATCCCAACCACAGCCCATTTCCCACTCTCGTTAATTTTTACCAGTGCAACAACCCCCATCCACCCCCGCAGAGCGAGTGCTGACACCCACGGGCTTCCCAGCCTGCTGGGGTGGGCGGCAGGTCCTGGTGGGCTGGGGTCCCTCTGTGCTGCTGGCCACCCAGCCCACACCTCCCCACTTCCCTGGGGAACCTCACAGCCCAGCCACCCCAGCCAGGCAGCACCGCACAAACCCATTCCCTGCTTCCTGCAAAGGCACACCGGTGTGGTGGGTGCTGCTGGAGGGGCTGAGGCTGCACAAGGAACCCCCAGCCCGCTGGTCCTTTCCTCAGGCTGGAGCCCAAGCCAAGGGAGGAATGGGCACCTGCAGACTTTGAGCCACCCCAACGGCTTCGGGGAGAGCAAGGGGTCAAAGTCTCCACCGGGAGCGAGGGAAGCACAGCAGCTCCGCTGGTGAATGTACAGAGGGGTTGGCTGCTCCACAGGCAGTGTCAAAGCCCTCTCCAGACACAAGGAAAGCTCTTTTGCTTTTTTTCCTGCAGCCTACCAAGATTGATTTAACTTGGTTTTATCTAAGAACTGATTAATTACTCAGTTCTGCTCCGATTCCTTATTAGCTTGGCTTAAACACAAAGTGCACAGACACGATGGTTCAAGTGCTTCAGCCCCAGTTGCACCTTCTGGAAGGGGCTGAAGGGTCCCAGGTCGGTATTTACCCGAGGGGAGGGGACAGCCTGCCAGCAGGCCACGTGCCTGCCATCCCCATGCTGCAGGTCATTACTGAGGTCACTCACTTCCTTCCTCGAAGCAAAATTCTTGGTATGAAAGGTCAGTGGGGCTGGAGGACACACGTCTCCCTCTGGTTCCTCTGCGGAACACTCATTTTTCCAGCAGCTCTTGGTGCCAGGGCTCTGGCTGAGCTTGCAGTCTTCCCCAGGCCCCTGCTGCCTGTTTCAGAGCACACTGAGCCACCCAGAGCACACCGAGCTGGCAGAAATGCCCCATGTTTACAGAGGGTTCCCTTGCCTTGAGCTCTGACCGTCCCCACGCTGTGTGGGATGCAGCAGCGGGAGGTGGCACTCAGCCCTGTGCAGGAATTTGGCTCAACCCAGCGACAAGATGAGCCCCCCTGGCTGCAGCTGCCTATCTCTGGGAGCAGACTCCTTATCTCAGCACAGCCATTCCAAGGCTTGTACACAGTGCTGCTCGCCCTGACAGCCCCTGTGCAAAGGGGTGGACACCAGCAGCCTCCTTTCCCATTCCAGAGCCAGCAGCTCCCTGAGGAGAGGGAAAAAGGACCTTGTGGTGTCTTTTGGGGCTGTGGATGGTGACACCTCTGCTGGCAGGGTCACCCATTAAGTCTCCCCTGGCCCCAGGGCAAGTGGGGGAAGCTGCTCCTGCCCACCCCTCCCTCCTCCCAGCCAGCAGCAGCCGAGCGTGGGTGGGCCACTCCTCGGCTTCCTTCCTTTCACTCCTGATTGTCGGGAGGCCTGAAGCACCCAGACCCGCACCCTGCAGAGGAAAGCCCGACTGGGAACAGCTCAGCCCCACCCAACACAGTGCAAGCCCAGCACAGGGAATCCTACACTCACGGGTGCCCATGGAATGCGATGCTCTTCCCACCACAGCATCTCCATGGACCTGTGCCAGCCAGGCACTTTGCAGCCTCTCTCCTGCCAAGAGCTGGGGTCTCCCCAACCATCTTCATCCTCCTCCTGCCTGCTATCCCATCCCTGGGATGCACCCACCGGGAAGACACGCAGCTCAGTGCAGGGGATGGAGGTGCTGCTTTTTAGGGAGCCACCTCCTTGTCCCCCCCCCAGGAGCGCCTGGACTGGGTTAAGGCACCACGTACATGAGGTGACTGGTAATGGGATCACCCTTGGAAAAGCCCTGTGACAACAGCGCGGTGCTGGCCCTGGCGAAACTTCCCTGCCCATTCCATGGAGGAGCTGAGGCCGGGCAGGACACGCCAGCGCCGAGTGTTGACCCTGGCTGCCCACAGGCACAGAGCGCAGCCTCCGGGTTCACACAGAACAGGAGGTCACTCCCAGCCGTGTCCCTGCATTCCTGCAGGCTGGCAAATTACAGGAATAACTGCATCAGATCCCCAGCACAAGCTGCAGAGTGACACAAAGGGAGTGAAGGCGCAGCCCCATGGCGTGGGAGGTGGCACTGGCACACTGGGCATCTTGGGGGACACCAGCCACATCTCTTCTGCCCCGAGTGGGTCTGTCAGACCAGAGGAATTACACCAGGAATACATCAGGAAATGTTACTTTTAAGCAATAAATCTATAAAACACAAACCAACAGAGGCTGCTCGAAGGAGGGCACCATTTCCTTGGGAGCTGCAGCAGCCAAAAAAGGTTGAAAAGGGAGGGATGGTCCTGTGGGATGGACATAAGGCAGGAGCATCCACTGAGTGACCACACACCACCCGTCTGAATGGGTCCTCACAGGGCTGGACATCCAGCACAGACACCATGTGCTCTCCCATCCACCATCAGCAGCTTGGGAAAAGGCCAAGGAGCATCCCTGGGCACTGCCATGTTCCCTCCTGTCCCGTGTCCCACTGCAGCCTCCGGCAGCAGAGCATCAAGCGGGTTGGTTTGCACCTGCACTCCCCCCTGCTCAAGGCACAGCCACAGCATCAGTGCTGCCCTTGTGGCTGCACAAACTGCCCCCGAGGTGACAAACTGCGGTTTCACTGAACACCTCCGTGCTTTCAGCCTTAGCTGTGGCATTTCATAAGTGGGGAAACTGAGGCACCGCACCACAGCAGGGCTCCCTGCCTCCCCACCCTGCTGCTGCTCCACAGGCAGGGAGCTGCTTCCTTCTCCATCGGAGTCCACACAGCTCTCCCAGTTTTAAGTTCCTGGAGGACAAGGGTGGAGGGGGAAGCTCTGACATGCAAACCCCATAAATATTTGCTCCCTGCCCTCCCAGAGCAGTTATTTGGGAGCTGCCCCTGCCCTGTGCTCAGCTAATGTGACCAGCACCCCACAATGGAGTGCAAGTCCCCAAGGAGGAGGGGGACACAGGGGCCCTGTGTGGTGGGCAAGCAGAGGGTGGGATTGGTCTGGGGTCCTCCCTGGGTCCATTCTCCACCCTAAATTAAGAGAGCAACCACCAAACAACTGCGGCGTTGTTGGTGGTTTTTTTCTTTTCCCCCCAAGTAATAGGGATTAAGTGGGGAAAAGGGGCACTGGTGCCAAGGGTTTCCTCCATACCCACCAGCACACACAGAGCTTTCCATTCTGACTCGGAGGCCAGGAAATGACCATAACTCAAAGCACCACACGCTCCCCAACGACCACAACTCCTGGATCCCTGTAATTAAAAGGGACTGTGCCCACCCCTGCTGGGAGCTGGTTGTGTTACCAGACATCTCACAGCCCGGCAGGACAGCGGAAACCAAAAGTCATTAGATAAAAAGCTCCTCAAGAGGAGGAGAGTTCATGATCCCACCACTTGTGGGCTCACAGAGATTTAAGTAATTAATTTTCAGCCTTCAGTAATTGACTCCTTCAGTGCTGAGCCCCTGACAGCCCCAAGCCTGCACTCACTCCTCTGGGTCAGATTCCTGCAGGGCTCCCAAAGCCCATGGGAAATGTGGAAATGCCTCACGAGCCCCATGTTGGTCTGAGCAGCTCCCCACCAGCTGGTTCTCCATCACCTGTGTCCTACTTTCTTTGTTCATGAGCACTGTTCTGATTCCTGGCTTGTCCCAAGGGCTGTTTGCAGCTCAACAACAGCCTAAGGGAAGGAATAAGGATGTATTTGGGAGATCCCCCAGCTTCACTGTAAGAGCTAAACAGAAGCAGCATCCAAGAACAAAACACAGATGCAGAGGACAGCCACAGGCTCGTCTTTCATCGCAGCCCAGACCCACCAGGCCCACATTCCCCAGGTTCTCCAGCGCACCCTGAGGAGTGCATTTCCCCAGAGGAGACCCGGGCAGTCCCTTTCCCACCGGATTCATGCCCCCGTGCTCTGCATCCCCAGCTCCGAGCTGCTATCCCAGCATCCACAGGCATCTATTGTTCCTGCCGCCCGCTCCGGGAATGCCGCTCTCACTCGCTGAGCGCTCACACACTGAGCACTCACACGTGCATCTGAGAGCAACACCAGGCTCGGCCCTGTCTTGCAGAATTTACATCAGCGCTCTGTTGTGGCGTCAAACCCCACTCTGTGGTTTGCCCTTTCTTACCCCGGGGCTTGCAGCACCTCCAGGTGTCCAGCGCAGCTGCAGCGGTGCCAGAGAACCGCCACGACAGGGAAGTGGTAGACGGTCACCTGCTTTATATAGGGAACCGAGCAGGGCTGGCAGGAGCCGCCCTCCCCATGAGCGAGCAGGAAAAGGTGCTGATCACCCCATTAACTGCAAAGGAGCTGGGAAGGGCAGAGCCCAGGTGCAGCAGCTGGGAGCCCAGGAAGCCACATGTGAAGCCAGCGCTGACCAGGGGAGCACAGCCAGAGGCAGCTCTGGTTTCTCCCAGGCTCAGCTGCAGTTGAACTCTCCAGCTCGTTTTGGAGGTGGGACAATTCCAAGCTGGTTATTTCCCACTTGGGAAAAAGGCAGGAGCCAAAGGATGCTGCTCCAGTGGGTACAATGGAGTGAGTGGGCAGCGTTTCCCTGCTCAGGACAGCCGTGGCACTGGGGTGGGGTGTGCTCCCTGATCCTCCAGCTGGGTGGGAGGCTGTGTGCCCAGGACAGCAGCGATATGATGAGTTCACCCTGGAAATCCCCAGGAGCAGCCATCCAGGGACTGGGAACGTGCAAGCAGGAGAATGTCCTGGCTCCTCGTGGCGAGAAGGATGACGCCACGCTGGGGAAGAAGGCGGACACTTCCTCTTGCCACAGGGACCCGGCGGTGACAATGTAGCCTCTCAGGTCCCCTTGCCCCTGCAGAACGTGGGCA
This sequence comes from Pomatostomus ruficeps, assembly GCA_013400735.1. Classification (NCBI taxonomy): domain Eukaryota; kingdom Metazoa; phylum Chordata; class Aves; order Passeriformes; family Timaliidae; genus Pomatostomus; species Pomatostomus ruficeps. The sequence goes on along the minus strand of VYZT01051416.1, from coordinate 248,309 downwards.
TGGGGCGCTGAGCGAGAGCTGCAGGGTCTCAGATCACCGCGGGCACCACGACCTGGCTGCAGGAAGCCTGGAGGGGCGGCCTGTGCCCAGTCCTGCTGGCCCGGCAGCAAGGCAGGGCAGGATGGGGCAGAGCTCAGCCTCACCCGTCTGTCCCAAACCTGGAGGACCAACAGCAAAAATCCAACTAAAACACCCAGGCGCAGCATCCCTCTGCTCCCGGCGGGATGTACGCACGGACGGAGGATGACCCGAGCCCCTGCTCTGTAAGGGTTTTGTTCGCCTGCGAAGGGCTGGTGGCAGCACTCGCCACTCCAGGCAGCACGTGCAAGAGTCCCAGAGCCCTGAACCAAAGCTCCAACCAGCCACAACAAAGCCCCGGCGGGCGGGAGGCCAGGAGGATGCTCGGGGTCAGGGACCCGGCCCCCGCCGCTGCCCTCCTGCCCTCCCCTGCGGGGTCGAGGCTGCTGCCGATCCCGCAGGGCGCTGAGAGCCCCGCTCACCTGGGGACGGGGAAAACCAGCAAACACAAACAAAAACCACCCGCCCGCCTGGTTATCGGGCCATCGGCGCCAGAAAGTAGGTTAGAGCTTTCCTCCCTGCCTCGGCCGGGGAGCGGGCAGGGTCAGCCCGCCGGGACACGCACCCACTTCCCCCTGTGATGGAGAGGAGGAGAAGGAGGAGGAGGAGGAGGAGGAGGAGGAAGAGCCCGGCCCCCGCCATCCGTCCGGGTGCCCGCCCCGGAGGCGCCGGGCAGGGCGCGGGGCACGGCCCCGGGCAGGGGGATCCGCGCCGCGTCCCCCGCCCCGCAGAGGGTCCGGAGGGGACAGGGGAGC